>JAAGNO010010011.1:0-19345 GCA_033439905.1 Ceryle rudis | reverse complement strand
TAACTGTCCCTCTGGATTCAGAGCAGTGTGGAAAGAGCGGTTCTCGCTCTTCCAAGGGTTAAATTTCTGCCAACAAATATGGACTATTTGATATGAAAACCATTATTGTTTGATATGGCAAATAAAACATTTGTGAATCAAAAGTCTTTTTCAAACATCTCTGAGGGTGACAACTTAAAAATCTACTAAAAATGAACAGTTTATTGTTGAAATCCCACCACAGAGTAATGAAGATCTAAGTCAGGATGATACTCAGTGGTATACCCAGCTGGCATCAAAGAGAGAGAGCATTCCATCTATTTTGGAAAATATTTTTTCATTTAAAATAAAAAGCAACCCATTAAAGGTGCAAAGATTACCTTTCTCATACCTAATAGTGTCACACAGTCTGGATACATGGAAGGACGGAAACAATACGTACAGGGAAACAACCCCAAATTAATGTTAAATGTGAACCCTCATAACAGCAATGACAATAATAACAATATAAAAAAGGAACAGTGCATCCATATGTTTGATGTTCTTTTAGACCTAGATGAGCTATGTGCACAGGCAACTCACAAAAAAAGGCTATTTTCATAGCCTTGGATTGTTAAGCAGTCTGGTGTAATATACAGAGATAAGCCCAATGTGGGGGTAAGGAAGGCAAGAGCTTGTGTCCCTTCCCCATATTAGCATAACACAGACCCATGCTGGTCTCAGCCTGCACAGTGGAAGCTGAGGGAATGCAGCCATTCCCAGCACAAAAACATTGCATTCTCTTTTTTTCTTCCAGTCCCAATGCCAGGTGAGTTGACATACCGTGGGACAAGCCCTGCTCAGTTATTCCTGGCTACCAAAGACCTCTGGCTATGGAGCTAGTGCTACTCTGCCTGGGAATGGGAAGGTGCCAGTGGGGTGAGTAGGGGACATGTAGACACAGCCCCCCTGGGGGGCACAGAAGCTGCTCTGCTCACCAGCCTGCCTGAGAGACTCTAATACTGAAGGGGAGAAGGGAAGAGCCAAAAGGGCTACAAAATGGTGTGTCCTTTCTGACCAAAGCCAGAGGCTAATGAGAGGACATTAGTGTGCTGTAGCCACCATGAACCAGCTCCAGAGATACGCTGCTAGAGGAAAAAAGACCTTTTCCATTCTTCGCTACATATTTGTTTTTTAATTTGATTGCTTTTTCTTATGTTTTATAGCTAGGACTACCTCTTCCACCTTTGAATGATTTATTATGTAGTAAGAGTTTCTGGAGGGAATACTTAAAAAAATCCAGCCCAAATACTTTACCAAAAACAACAGGTGTAAAAGAGAGCGTTTCCTCATTCTCTTTCAGAACTGGAAAAGAACATTCAAAAGTTTGTTCTTTTTTTCCCCCAAAAAGGATATTTCTTCTAAACCTTTTGCCATCAGACTGACCTACAGAGTGAACTGGTGCTGCCTTGAGGAATTTAAGACACAGCATTGTTTTAACATGAGAGGAGACATCATTACTCTTCATAATTTCTATTGTTCTTATTGTATATATAGAGATAGATGTATGCAACCCGGAAAATAAATTAATCTGCTCTGGATCAGTCCACTCAGTCAAGCACTTCCCTGTCTCTTTTCAACAGTGGTTTGAAATTGAGTCAGAAAGTTTCTGCATTTTGGAGAGGTATTCTCCTGTATCTTTGAAAGCAAATGACACCCTACCTGGATCCAAACAAGCAATCACTTTGATGCCTGTCTCTACTCCTTTGTTTCCAGACTCATCCTCCCAATGTGCAGCATCAGAATGAGGTAGATGTAGGGAATGGGAAGGGAGGCTCACTCCAGTTGAACACCTCTTGCACAGAGGTGTCCCCTGAGACCATTAAACAAGCTAAGGACACTTTAGTGATGAAACTGTAGCAATGGAAGATGGTTGGCACCAGCAAGATGGTTTTTTTCAGCAGGGTGCCTGAATAGGCATTTCTCTCATTTCTACCACTGCAATACAGAAGTATATGCTGCGTATCTCTTTTAAATGATTTACCTTTATATGTAAGGACAAAGAGCAAAACACAGTCTATGTAGATATTGTATGTTGGATATACATTCTGAAGACTCTCAACAGTGAATTGCTTCTAGTTGTTCAGTTTAAAGGCATTTAAATAGACTTGATTTGAACAGTTAGCTTTCTGAGATGTCCTTTGATCTCCCCTCTTGAGCTAGTAGAACTAGACTGGGTTTACAAACAGGTAGTTTGAAAAAATTTTACTATTTCAAATAAAGTACATAAAAATTACATTATTCACATTTCTAATATGACAACTATATTACCTCAACACACAAAAATCTCTAAAATACAAGTTACAAATGAAAAAAAAATAATCTCCTTTGTCAGCATGCCTTTAGTCCTATCAGAGATTAGGTTGCAATCATGCCTAAAAGAAATAGTTGAAAACTACTCTGATCAGATTGCATACCTTGAACTAAAATGCTCACTGTGACATTTAAAACACTCAGGTTGCTGCAAGGCAGTATAAACATACCAAAGGGAAGTCTCATGCCATAAGAAAAAGAAATTTATTTCACAATAAACATAATTCAGATCAACAAGGAGAATTGCAAATTCCAGAAGAAAAGCCTCTCAATCCCTCTTCCTGCCCTCTCCCCCATACTCATACAGATTTACATCCAAGGGAAATAACAGTTCACTGCTTCCATTAAAGTATATATTTAATAACTCTACATGGCTGTAATGATGCTTTGAGATTTTTCAAAGAATAAAAAAAAAAACATTTCCAAATGCATTTCAAGGAGTAAAGGCTACTAGCAAATTCCCTGACAAAACAACTTAAATTACCATGCCACTTTTCCATGCATGTTCAAAAGCAAAATGGAGATGAATATGAAACACTAAGTCTAAGATCTATTTTTCAAAGTGTTGAAGCCAACACATGAAAGTGAAATATTTCTTAGTCGCCCTAACTATAGATCCACCACATTAATGCAAGACAACGACTAAAAGCTATACCAAAGCATTTAAAGGCTAAAAAACAAGCAATCTGGTTTTCTCAAGGAGGATGTAATAAATTAGCTGTAGAAGAAACAAAAGTGCTCAGAATTCTAAGGCAACTAAAAAACTGCCTGTTAGACACTGTGGAATACCTAAGTATGAAATTTCAAAACCCGAAATGTCTAATTTACTTCTATTTTTAAAATGCTTATTCCTCTTAGGAATATTAAATAAGGTACATGCACAATAACATGAAAAACCTCAAGAAGATGCAGAGACAGATGGAAATGTAAACAAGTTTGAAGGATCTCTGCCAAAAGTCTGTTCTAACCCACTGTCCAATCATTAAAGAATAAACACCACATGAACCCCTTTGTTTTGAATGAATTACAACCTGGAATTACTTGGCAAATACACAATGCATGACCTGATGGAAATAAAGAAATAGAATCTAGTAGAGGGATATATTTGCAAGTCATCTCCTTATGTGCAAGATCACAAAAAGGTAAAAAATATCTTTAGGACTCTGTTGGCTAAGGGTATAGAAAAGAAACTTTTCACTTTGTGCTCCATGGCTCTAGCTGCAGCAAGTTGGAGGCACTGGAAGCCACAGGATCCATTGGAAATTGGACTGTCTTACAGAAGTTACCTCGGAGCTGCCCTTGGGACCTGACTTCCTGTCCAAGAAAGCAGTGAGCCTCCAAGAAGGCTAGAACATCCTGAGGTAACTAGCTTTCAGAGCAAACAGCACTCCAAACCAGACCAGAGGTGCTGTTCATTATGGCTGTAAGTGCAGGAAATGTGAGGTTGCTATCCTTGTAGCTGCATCTCTAATGTTACATCTTCATAAGGTATGTAATAAAGAGACTAACTTTAATTCTTCCCCAGACCTAGTCCCCTGGTAGTTTAGTTGGCCAATTTCCCTGCTGTGATTTACATCTCTCTCACAGTAAAATACCTCTTCCTTTAAGGAAGAGAAAATATCCATAGCAATTTCCTATTAACTGCACTCTCTTGTGACAGCATGCTTCTTAAATTAAGGCTTATCATTGGAGAAGGTGCCTAGTATGGATATCACACTTCATAAAAAAATGCTATAGATGTACACAGAGCAGAGTTAGTCTTGCAATGAGGCCATCAGTATTCAGTTCCTCTCTAACTAG
Source organism: Ceryle rudis (assembly GCA_033439905.1). Lineage (NCBI taxonomy): Eukaryota > Metazoa > Chordata > Aves > Coraciiformes > Cerylidae > Ceryle > Ceryle rudis. The sequence continues at coordinate 15,214 of JAAGNO010010011.1, read as the reverse complement.
TTTTGTGCACCCAGAGGTTCCCTTCATTTGGTGGTGTCAGCAACATCTACCAGGAGCTGTCTGGTCGGAGAGGACAATGGACACATTGCTTTTAATTACATGACTCATTAGCTAATGGAATTAACTTTAACCAGCAAAGAAATTGTATGTTCTATTTCTCTTATAGATTAGACTGATTAGATACACATAGGTAAAGCCCTTTCACTTTCAAATTCCCAGTATCTGCAACAGTATCCCAGGCACTCCCATCCACATATTTTAGAAACTCTAAAATAATGATTTTTTTTCTGACGATAGACACAGAAAAGTACAGAACACCCTTCTCATTGATGCCAGCATAGATTGGATGTAATTCTATTAAGGTCAGCGTTGACCTGTCAGACATTGCAAATCCATATTTTCCAGGGTGAGAAGAGAGCAGGAGCTGAATGCAAGAACTCAGTATGACAGTAGAAGGCAATTGTATTAGGAAAACATGTCATGGTAGGGTATAAAGCTTTGATTATATTTATATATATACACATAGAAAATATATACATGAGAAGAATATAGATTCTCTTATTCATCTGTTGGAAAGGTCTATTAAGGATGCATTTGTACAGACCTATTTTCCTTGTCTAGATTCATCCCAGTTAGTTCCCCTTTTTTCCAAGGAATTTCACCCCCAAATTAGACAAGTATTAGGGTCGTCTTTCTGTAATTAGTTATAGTTACATATGCTTTCTTTGTTTTACAAAAGATGTGATTAAGCCCATCTCCTTCCCACTGTTTTCCCTCTATCCTTGTGTATCAAGTAGGTAACTTTCCATAAAGAGTTGATGCCTGGGCTCTCTGATGCAATAGCAAACATACCTTTATTTACCAGATACATACATAACCCCATCCTTAGCCCATTGGCTGGGAAGATCCAAATACAAAGGGCTCTTGGGATATATGTGTGAAAGAGAGTGATTAAGGAGGAAGCTATCAAGGTTCTTTAGAGACTCGGTCTTATAATTCCAAGGTCTATTCATTTTCCTAAAACATCTAAAATGTCCTCCTCCACACACACACATCCCCAAAACAGCTGCCTGAGGGGCTGATACAAAGAGGTGTCATTTGGATGCCTTGCACAACCCAGCCATGACACAAGGCAAGTCAGATCAGATGTATGGTCCTGCTCCATTCCTTTACACCTTCTCTGTCAATCTCCTTCCCATTGACCCCTTTCCTACCTCTTGGAAAGTTTTGCCCCTTCCATTACTGTTTCTGTAAAAGTAAAACTTTTACAGAGTTTGAGCGTTGTTTTGCGTGACATATTTGCATATCATAATTGGGAAATGTGTTAAATCAGCAGTTAGCTTTAGTAATTGAAACATGCTGGCTGAGGCCTGTGAGGTGTGGAGTCCCCCAGCTGGAACTAACAACAGCCTCAGAGCTGGAAGCAGAAGCTGGGAAGAGTTGGGAGAGCAGGCAACGAATGCAATAAGAAGCAGAGGCAAAGGTTTGGCAGGAGATTTGGAGAACCTGGTGCAGGGACTCTGTCATGACTGGCACAGTACAAAACAGTGCAGGGCAAAGGGCAGCTGCCCACCTCCCCAGCTGCAAAGAAAGAAATAATCATAGCCATCGGTTTCTCTGCAGAGTAGCGATGAGTGAACTTCTAATAGTTTGGAGGTCATTTCACTACATCACAGGTATCAAGGGTATCACAGGGTGTTAGGGGTTGGAAGGGACTTTGGAGATCTTCAAGTCCAACCCCCCTGCCAGAGCAGGATCATACAATCTAGCACAGGTCACAAAGGAACACATCCAAGCGGGTTTTGAAAATCTCCAGAGAAGGAGGCTCCACAACCTCTCTAGGAAGCCTGTTCCAGTGCTTTGTGACCCTTACAGTAAAGAAGTTCCTCCTTGTGTTATGTTACATGGTCTGGGTGATTAGCTGAGCCCCTCTAGGTGTGCAAGACCAATCTTAAATCTCATGTAAACTGGTTTTACTGTGAGATGGCAAGTGTTTTTGCTCTTCCTTCCTAGCTGCTGCAGAATGGTTTGAACATGCAATGAGGATTTGAAAAATTCATAGAACTGAACTTTTCAAACCCGAGAAAGACTTTACTTCACTTTTACTTGCAGATGGGAGCTTGTAACATATCTCATCAGACACATTGGGTATCCACACACATGGATAAGTGCAGTATTTACTAAGCCTTACAGGCACCCATTTGTGTGGGTAATATTATAGCACTTGGTATACATGTCCATGTATTAAGGAAAATTGATTTGCAGTATTTCTCTCTATATGTTTCTCTCCTTCTCCAGAGACTTTCAAGACCTTCCTGGATCTGTTCCTGTGTGGCATGCCCTAGGTATTCCTGTGCTGGCAGGGGGATTGGACTCGATGATCTCCAGAGGTTCCTTCCAACCTCTACCATTCTATGATTCTATGACTATATGATTCTATGTTCAACTGATCCCATCTAGTGTCTATCACCCCTTTCCCTCAGCCCCAGACACTCATTCTTATGGGCAGTAGTAAAACTATTAAGATGAGGAGAGCCTCTTATTTGTTATCCAAGAAACAGTCCTGATTGCTTAATTATTAAGGCTTTCATTCTGTTTGTATTAGTTGTTGACAGTGACCTTGCTTTCATAAATACTTTTCTGAGTAAAATTTGTGGACAAGATGTCTGTAGCACACTTGTTTTTCACCCAAATCACTATTCCACGGGTTTGTCTGTCCATCTGCACACACTTTACTGGAATGTTCAACACCTCCTTGCTGCATAGTATGCTGAACTTCCCCAGGGTGCTCTCCACTGAATTGCACTCCTGAATACAACCTGTAAGAATGGTAGCAGCTTACCTTGTCTGGCTATCAGTCTTGTGCATGCAGATGCTTCCACTATTCTTTAAACCTTCCCCCATTGTGTGATCCTGCCATTGACATCTGACAGAGTATGCAGTGGCACCAGGGATGTATGTGTGGGCAATTACTTGCACAACCTAGTGGGGCAGAGGCTATGCAAAATCATCCTGATTCTTAAGGGGCTGCAGATTTCACAGGCACCAGTGTGCTAAAATGGGAGATGCTCCTTCATTCACTTTACAATCTCACCAGTGAAGTCTTATGAGACAGAAGTTTTACAGCTTTTAATTGATACATTTATGGGACTGATGAGGAACAGATGCAGTGCTCCCACCCACTGCAGCAGTGCATGGTGGGGAGCCCAGTGACTCCTTCAGTGCAGCTGGTTGCAGCATTGTATGTTGATTAGGTAGACATGAAATATATACTTAGTTAAGTCCATCTTTTAGAGCATGGATCATCACCATAGGGAACTTTCCCACCCCTTCACAAACCACATCCCCAAGACTAGGCTGGGAATAAGCCCTAGCAGGGTAGTCTCTACTGTCTATACCAAGGTTATTTCTTGTTTGGCCTTGCACTACGGTGACAAGGACAAAGTCTGACCAAAAATCCTTCCACTTAGTGCAGAAATCACGCAGTCAACCTAGAAAATCTGGGTGCAGAGAGAATCTCTTTTAGTCTGCCAAGCCAGAGAGCTTCTCTGACAAGTGAATTTGATTTTTAAGTTAAGACCAGGAGCGCTTTCCCCCATTGGGGAGGTGACTTGGTGAATCCCATTAACTGCTCATCTCTCCCAGCTATCTGCAGGTACTATCAATACACCTTCCACTGCCTCTCCTGGGATAGCTGAGACACTTGGCAATTAATTTGCAGGATCTCAAGCAGAAAATTATCTCTCTGTAGAAGGAGCAAACCCTGACTGGTCTCCATTTTAAGACAGATAGTACAGAAATGGCTGCTATTCCCATGAAATCCTGAGTGTGCATCTCCCTCTATCACTTACCCTTCTTACTCCTTCTGGGATTTATATAGGTGATAAAAGACAGTGCTGTTGTACAGAAAAATCACAGCTGAGCATGTCCAGAACTGCACCCAAAACTGAGCAGCAGCTCTTACAGAGCCATCTGAATATCACTGCCTGCATCTGTGTGAAAATTCTGGATCCAGACTGCTCTTTGGAGCAGGCTCAGATATCTGGGGATACAGAAAATGTTTTCTTAATTTTCACCATGAAAAACAGCACTTTGAACACGGAAGAATCGGGAGCTGCAGATTGCAGATGAGAGACAGAATTTCTATTTTCCACATGCAAAGAAAACATTGAAGTGAATATGTTTTATTAATTATTTTAATTGTGGATCTGGAGAATAGGATCTATTCCAAATGACATCTGTCATTTAAAACTTTAGCAACATGATAAGTAAATAAAAGTCAGTTAACTTTTAATTTATTTCTATCAATTTATTTTCCAGAACTACTAAACTGTGCTCCAGACTAGATAGTGACATCCTCAGAATTTAAAGTATATCATATTAAGGTTCTTTATAGATACTTGGAATTTCTTTCCAAAATTGAAAACTGGTGCTATGAATACTCATGTTCAGTACAAGGAAATATGTGCCTTACCATGCAAATCAGCAAGAAAAATTAATTCTAACTGAAAGAAAGGTTTTTCTTGGCACAGCTTCACAAGGATATCAAAGATGGTAATAAAATGGTGATATAAAAATTAAATCAATGTATACAAACTGAAATCTCAAATGCTATACTTGTTTATTATTTATGTAAAATAAAAATCCTAGCTTTCTGTGAACACTACGTTCTTCTTTCAGTTATTATAAGTCTGATAACATCTGTTCTAAGAGGACTTTTCTTTGTCTGTGGGTGGGAACTTTGTAAATTGATCAGGTATGTGAATAATAAAGAAGAGACAGGTGAGTTCAAATCTGGTGCTACTGACTCATTTTCCTCACTTCCACGTGAGTTAGTTCACAGCAGCTCAGCAGCTTCAGACTTACATTCCTAATGAATCTTGAACATTTCTTTAAAGTTTCCAGAAAAGTGGTTAATTCATAATCAGAACATGAGCAATAAATTTCTTTTCTCTCACTTAACATTAAAGTAACATTAATTACTCAAAATTAATTAAGTAATGTTCATTATTTTGCCAAAGGAGCTTTATTCTCCAAAGTTCCCACTCAGTTAAATCCTCACTCATACTTTGAAGTGACAGACCCTAAAAATAATAAAAAATAAAAAATCCCAAACCCCCTGGAGTGCTGTCCTGTCTGAGAATGTCCTGGCAAAATCTATCTGTATATGCACTCGGGATATTGATATTGCCTCCAACAGCAGGCTTCCTGAGTACCTCTCTGTATTAAATACATTTACCACCACATCTCTCTGTGCCATTATCCTATGAGTCAGAGAAAAATAGCACAATGTGTGTCTGCCCTAATTTGAGTAGCTAAACTTAGATGTCACTCCAGGCCCACTGAATAACCCTCTGGAAACATCCCCGTCTCTACCTCTCCTGCCAGGGCAGTGCAAGGTCATCAGCTCAAACTTAGACATCTTAATATTAGATCAGAGTTAGATGAAATGTAGTCCAACCTAAGTGATTTACCTAAAGTACAATACTGAAAAGAAGTTCTCATTTTTCAAGGCCAACTAGATACTAGACTATTCTTTCTCTTCCCCAGTTCAAAGTGGAGCAACAGCCATTGTTTCAAGTAGTTCTTGCACAATTTATATTCTTTTAATGTTCTAGCATTGTTGTCTAGTAAACTAGACAATGATTTCCTCATATGGAAAAGTTAGGACTTTTCAGGGAAAACTTTGTATATATATATATGTACTGTTTGGGAGGAGTGGTTTTGGGTTTTTTTTTTGTTTTGCTTTGATTGATTTTTGTGTGTGTCGTGGGTTTTTTGTGGTTTTGTTGTTTTGTTTTGGATGTTGGGTTTTTTATCTTTTTGTGTGTTTTGTTGTTGTTGGTTGGTTTAGGGTTTTTTGGTACATTGTCATCACTTCATATGTCTCTAATATAGAATTTACAGTATCTTTTAAAAGTAGGTAAGATTTTATTATCAATTATAAATAGAAAGATGTTCATAATTTTATTATTGCCATAGAATTATTTGAGGTGGAGCTCAGGAGGGTTCCGTGCATCCCTTTTTCATATACAGATAAAGAAATTACCAGAGAGCTTTTGAGTCAGTACACCTGATGGATGAGCTTAAAGTGTCCCACATGTTTATGAGTTGAAGAAAAAGGCAGCTGCAAAGTACAAACGGTCACAAGGACATAAACAGAATTAACATAAGTAACTTGCTAGGATGTGTGCTTTGAGATTTGGTTAACCACTAGGTAACAAAAGCCATTATATCTTTTATAATTTGTTTATAAATAGAGCCTCCTTGCAAATTCTCACCCCAAAAATCTATAAGGATGTAAAGAAGCACTGTGTCAAAAATATCCTTTAGCTACTTTAATTGAGAATGCAATGCTTGATGCCCTTGGCCCAAAAGATTCAGCTTTCCAAGTCTGGCCCAACTAAAACCAATCATCTGGCATGTGTTTGTAAATAGGATTGATAAGATACCCAAAAGGCTGTATTTAACCCAGAAGTCATGTACTTCTTATGTTACAAACAAGGAATAAACTCTCAGCAAAGACATTCATTCCTTAACCAGACACAGTTCATTATGCATGCATTTGAGGTTAGGGTGACTTGTAAGCAACAAAACCCCTTTCGATAATGCCATGCCTCTTTCATCAACCCTATATTTGTTCATTTTTCAGCCTGGATAGAGCAACCCCTGTCCACTTTCTAGTCTGCAGGTTTATGTGATAGCTGTTGGCCATTCACCAGCAACTTTTTAATAGCTGTTGAACACATGGCTCTATACATACTGGTCTTAGAATGCTTCATAAATACTGCATAGCTACAACTATAAGAAACAACCCCCTTCCATCATAATTTGAATCTCTCACTTTCAGACTGCAAAACAAACCAAAACTATTAGCTTTATTAAAAAAAATTAAAAAAATAAAAATTACTTACGTTTGGTAAACTGCTACTCCTGTAGGATTACACCTTCAGAAAAAACGTGCTAAAACCTTACTGTATATTCACATCTTTTTCCAGGCTGTAACAAGAGAGTGAAATTCTTCCTGCTTTATCATTTACAACATCAGGTGAATCTGCACTGGGGGTTTCTTGTTGGGAAGATGTTTCCCTGATTTTAGAATAGAATATTCAATGTTTCATATAGGCTTTTTTTCCACACACCAGTTGAAGTAAAAAGTCAGCTCTGTACAATTGCCTGCTAAGAAGAAAAAGAACACAGAAGGGTTTTGCAGACATTTATTTCTAGTCCTTATGAGTCTCCTGGTATGTCATTATAAACTAGGGAAAACATGAACTGGAGATATTAATGGCTTTGTTCTCATTCTCCAGTCTTAAAAAAAAGATAAGACAAAATGAACCGATATCAAACTTTGTGTGAGCCTCATGAATTTATATCCAAACTGAAGGTAAGAATAAATAAAATGAAATGCTTCTGCTTTGATGAGCTACACTCTTCATCTTGGATAAAACTGTCTTATATATCCTCCTGGACATTACCTTTTGTAAATTCCTGTGTTAGGCTGTTTGTTAAATGTTTTCCATCAGTAACATTTAAGGTAAGAAAACGTAACTTTTTATCTGATATGTGAGTTAGAACACACAGTAAACAAGATAGAAACTTTAAAAATCTTCCTTGGAGAGTTTCCAAATCCAACAGTGAAGCACCAAGTCCTTTATTTCCTTAGTTTAAAAACCCATTTAGAATATATCACTTTTCATTTCCAGAAACAAATAGCCTCCTAAAATAATTTTGATTTAAAGGGTCATATTGCCAGCCATAATGGGCTATCAGACATACTGAATATGTATGATAAAGTCTCCACTGAGATGTGATTTCTGCTATACAGGGATCATAGCTTGTTTAAATATAGTAGAATTTCCAGTTCAGGGTTTGGCATATTCAGGAAGCACATTTGTGACAGTTCCCATCCACACACAGCAGCACCAACAGATACAGGCTTTCAAGTGTTGTACCAAAGTACAACAGCTTAATATCTTACTGCCTCTCAGTTCAGCTACCAAACCTCAACTTTGATTTGATAGAGCCTTCTCCAGTGATGAGCCAAAATGCAGCAGCTGAAAACTCTTCTTAACTGCATTAACCTCAGGCTATTTTACTGAGGTTTGCACTAACCCACCTCACTTCCCAGTTCAGCCAGGCTCACCCTGCACACAGGGTCAATTAGGGCAACTCCTCTGACAGGTGGTAACACGTTACACTGCCAGCACTTAACCTTTGACATTGCATGCTAGCCTTGTCTCTAGCCAGAGCTTAATTCTTCTCTATGATAGATTATTTTTACTGTATAAGGTCCTAAATCATCCTGGCAAAACATGCCACCTTGGTTTAAAACAACATATACTATTTTTTTAACAATAATATTACTGCATAGCATAAATATGAAATTAAGCCTATTGTCAATATATATTTAAATAACATTTTATTATATGCTATTATTTATATTCTTTATCAGCATATAGTACTGCTGTCATAGGCATACCTTCCAGCCACGTGTTCAGCACCACATTTAATATCTGCTATATATGTTTTATTCCCTCTCTGCTCTTCTTTCCAGGAGAAGAGCAGGGAGTGCTGTGCAGCACTCAGTTTTGTCAGGTCCTTTGGTATGCTTCTGGTTTTAAACACGTGTTGCTTTGTGCTTGGGGTTTGATGAAGCTCTGAGCAACCTGCTCTAGCTGAGGATGTCCCTGCTCTCAGCATGCGGGTTGGACTAGATCACCTCTAGAGGTCCCTTTCAACCCAGACATTTCTATGTTTCTATGTTGTGTCAGGGGCTGAAGGGACCAAAAGGTGCTTCTGCCCTGGAGCAACAGTTAAGGAGGGTGGTCAGTGCTCCTGCAGGAAGACATTCACTCCCATCCTGGCACCGCAGAAACCCTCAGACCTCTGTACAGAGGACTTTTTTTAAAACTATATCTATGAATTCACGTGTAAAAAGGAAGCTGGTCTGCAATACAAAACCACAGCCTAAACATTCAAAGAAGCTTTCTGTTGTAAAGTAGTAGTTGATATGTCATGATTGAATGTACTAAAACACTTGAGACTGAAAAAATTTCACAGAGCTGTTTTCTCTGAAAAGGCATTTTGGCAACAGGGCTGGACAGACTCAGCTCTGTTCCTCTGCCAGTTCCTCCTGAGAACAGGCAGACAATAGGGAATGTGAGTATAAAATAGAAGCCTCCAAGTAAAATGTCCTCTGCCACCAGCATGATGAGTTAATTTTGGCAAGCTGACAACTCTGATTGTTTTGCTGGGAACCAGCACTTCCTATATCTGGAAATTAACTTTCAGATTTCCAGTGAGGACAGGGATAGATTTTATTCTCATCACCCATGGGTTGCAAAGATAGATTTAGTGACAAGAACTAAATATCCAGAACTCATTTTAAAAGTGAATCTGATATAACACTAGCCATTGGAATATATCCAATTTTTAATTATAAGACTGCAAAACTCTAAATTAGGTCAAATTTCAGCTCCAAATTAAAATGAAAGCATTCAAGGGCTTAATACATACCAGCAAGACACATAATGTTGCAACAGCTTTCACACTGGCTACTTGAAGGCTAAACTGATACTAAAAGCAAGAATATTAAATAGGTAGATTTCTTTTTAATCAAGAGTTGTTTTCTTTGCTCATCACTTTCTGCTAGAGGGCCATGAAACTATCTCAGCAAAACTGTCAGTGCTTACAGTCTTCATAGCCTACTCTCCAGTGAAACTGAGCTACTTATTTATCTGTAAGAATGTTTCACTAGTTGGAGTTTCTAAAATTACACATGGAAATAAAAAAAAAGGGTTGATAAATCTCTCCTGAATATAATGGCAAACCTCAAGAAAGTTACCTTTAAAAAATTTATTTACCACTTCAGCTTAGATGAAATATTTGCTTTTCTACAAGGTTTTGCTTTTCCACAATTTAACAGCAAGGTTGATTGCTAAAAAGAAAAGCTGTTGAGTTACCACAAGCCACATAATGAAATGATGTCTTTCTTTACAATAGATACTAGAACTATGCTGACTCTTAGATTTTCAACCCTCACCAGAAGATTATCCTGGCATCCTACTGGAGATTGGTAGGATCCCAGGAGGAGCTCTACTGGGTCCCTTTCTTCTTCCAACCTAGAATGGCAGTAGCATGTGTAGACATGTGGTGATGTGCCCTGCTCTCTGCGTTAAGCTGCTGGACACAGAAGTAAAATAAAGCAAAATAAAATGAAATAAAGTAAAATGTCAGGAAAAGAGACCTAGTTATTTGGAAAATAATTTCCAATTGTGTTATGCATGAAATCTACAAGCTTTGGAGTTAAACAAAGCCTCCCCTAAGCCAAAAGACCAAGCAGTTTACATTCTTGTTTGGTTTTGGTTTTGTTTTTTTTTTCTTTGTTAAATCCTCATTTTATGACAGTAAAACTAGTGAACTCTCTACTGTGAACCCACCTCTCAAAGACATTTCATCAAAGTACCAAGGTTACCTGCTGGAAATATAGCATCAAAGATATAGTGCTGTCACACAGGGCAGGGGCAAAAAGTACAGGGAATTCATTCATTATTTCCAACTAAACTGAAGATAGTGAGGAGGAAGTTCAGTGGTTATTTTTATAATGTTTTTTTCATGTGTGTTTTTGAAGGCAGTTACACCAGCAAATTAAAAAAAACAACAAACCAAAACGAAACCAAAAAGCCTCCAAACCACAACCCCCCCTCACCCTTAAAATATGCTCTGCTAAGTTATCACTACACCTATGCAAACATACCTGTATCTTTTCCCTTTGCCTATTTTGAGAGATGAAATAGGCTGCAAATATTAGACATCATGTTTGGATAGTACAACAGAGAATTGCTCGAGTTAATTATTTCAAACTTATTTTCCTCTCTATCCAGGGATGCAAAAAAAAAAAAATGTAACTAACAGATGGGCAAAATATTAAATATTCCATTTTATTCTGACTTTTAATCACTTTCCCCATGCTGTATTAAAAAGAACATAGGTAAACAGCGCCCTTTTAATAGGAGTATGCTAAATATAACTTATTCCTTAAAACCGTAAAGGGCAAAATAAATTACTTACTTGAAATGGAGCTATTAGTTTATCGAAGCTGGGGTAGTAGACAGAAAATTTAGTGAGAAGTTTGGGATTTTGTTTTGTTGATTTTTATAGCACAGACTATCTTGGTTAGGAATGTGGTTTAAAAAAAAGGGGGGGAAAAAACCCAAATGAACAATCAGGAAGCAATTATTCAGAGAAAGAGAAACAGGAAAGTACTTATTTGAGGTTGGGGTATCTCTGCTGGTACATCTCCGTTGCCTCCAGTGCAGTATCACACTTTCCTCCCACTGCCTTCAGAATGTTGTTCCTCTCCTGGGTGCCATCAGCAGTGATTGTCCTCACACCATTGGAAGACACCCACCAGGGCAGGGTATCACCCCCACAGCCATCCTTCCCAGAGACAGAGGACAGGGCTCAGCCTGTTGGTTTGGGGGCACAGCCCCCTGGGGCATAATGGCTACTTCTGAGACTGCTCTGGGCTGGGACTAGGTGGGTACAGTCTGTCCTCATTCTGCACAAAAATCCAAGTCCAAACACATATTTTACTTTCTAAGTTAGTGATGTACTGGGGGCTTTTTGCCCAGTGTTTCAAAGGTGTGCTGTGATTCTGCTCAGAGACAAGGCACTGCAGTGGTTTAAAACTGCCACTCCACCGTGTCACTGCCCCTATCACCTCGCTCTTCGAGATCTGCATCCTGCTCTTTATAAAACACAGTGTAACACCTGTTCGTCATCTCTTACCTTCAGGGTTTTTTTTTCCCCCTGGTTTTCTTTTTGAGTGGTAGTTTATTCAACACAGTGTGTGCAAGTCTTTGATGGCGTAAGGTAGGAAATCATTGTAGAAATAGTGTAACTCCTGGCAATCTGAACTCTGCTTTTAACACAAAGCAACATTAGCTTTATCAAAAGATATTGTTTCTACCTGCAGTTTAGACCCTTTTTGTTTTCCTTTTGCTGAGCTGTTCCTTATGTTTCTTTCATCAACTGCCTTTCAAGAGAAGAAAGAATATAGCTTTCTTCCTTCAGAAGCAGATTGCCCAGACAAATCCCCCTTGCCCTAGAAATCCCTATTTAGGGTCAAATTTCTTTCTTGGACACTTGATTAGGGACTTTCAAAAAAATCAATAGGAGCTGCTTTCAGGACTTTAAAGTCTGGCCCTGCTGAAGATAAGGAAATATAAAATTCCAGCAGAAGAATCTGTCTTTTCAGAAGTAATCCTTTCAAACATTCAAGTTAACTAGAAGATTGGTTTTCCATTCACTTTCAGTGAAACAGAGCAGTACACTTAAATACAGTGACCTAACTCTTTTAAACAAATAAACAAATAAGAAAGAAGACATTGTCCTGAGTCCTCAGTTTAAGAAAAAAACCCAAACCCTCTCTCAACATTAGCTGCATGAACAAATGAAATATGCATGTATTTTCTTTGTGGAAAATATTGCAACATTTCACCAGGATGAAATATATACACGTATGTAAACATCAATTTGGGAAATTTATATACTTGAAATAAATAGCAGGCATACTCAAATACGTTGCTGAAATGCAAGCGTGTCTTTTACATGCTATAAACATATCGGTCCCATTACCCGATTACATTTAATGACAAATAATCAAAAGCTTTGAAATATTAGTGTGTAGTTAGATCTAAAATGGCCAGGGTAATGAACAATTCTTCTGTGATATTGTCTTTGGGCCACTCAGAATTTATTCTCCTTGCACATAAAATAAACACACAAAAATATAGTGAGGGAAGAATATATTTTAAAGTGGACTTTCATATAAATTTGGCAATATGTCCATGAAGAAAATAACACTTTGGTGTATTAATTGTTCACGCGAAGATAAGACCATTGTCCTAAACAAAATAGCTGTCCAATAAAGATTTGATGTTTTATAGGACTGTAACCCAAGGGAAAAATTAATTTTAAAACACAGATATTCTATACATTTTGAAATCTGTATAGATCCAAGCCCCAGTCAAGTAAACCAATTTGAGTAGTTCTTTTCAGTATTCACATGCCACCATGCATTGCTAAATTAGCAAGAGAGCACGTGAGACTTCCAAAATTAATGGCCAGGCTTTCTTTGAATGCTGTAAGGTCAAGCTTTCAAGTTGCTTTACTACATGTATGTTAAACGTTTTTACCAGGACTATTACTGCAGAGCTAGTGCAGAGCTTTGGAGAAATGATCTAAATCCTCTTCTGCCTTCCACATTGTTAACAAAGTTGCTGGCAAGCATTCCCAGAGCACACTCTTTGCACTGCATAAAATCTTAAGTTACAGAAAAAGTCCAGATTCATCTTAAGATGTTTTTAACATGCTCAATATTCAGTCTTCTAAACTGAACACATTTGATATAAAAGATAGTGAGAGGGACATTGCATAAGAGTTTTCAGAGGGTATTGTAAAGAGTATAACTACTTTTGAAAGATAAAATATTTTCATACTTCATTGTTTTAAAATAAAGTCTATAAATAGCTGACATTTCATCTCTATAGTCACAGATACCAAGACAACCTGTTAGAAAAAATGGTATTTCAGTATTTAAACTAATTATCCTGAGTCTTCCTTGAAGCTTTCAAAGAAAGAGTATTGAAAATGCTAGAAACAGGACAAATGAGTTTAAAAGTTTGCTTATGGAAATAAGTAAACAGCAGAACCTACCAAGGATGGTTTCAGTTGTTACAAGCCAGCTGAATTTATGAAGTGGCATTTGTAAATGAATAGCAAAAGTCATCTGTTCCCTCCATTTGTAAGTAAAAATGATGACTGCATACTGTTCTCAAGGTTGCTGTTTGAACATGTGCACATTAAAAAAAAAATAAAAAAAAAAAAAATTGATAACTTGCACAAGAGAATGTCAAATAACAGCAGGGAAAATCGGAAGTGTCTTGCAGGCTACCATAAAATAAACAAGCATTGTAAAATTAACAAAAATAGACAATCATCATACATATAGAATAATACACACCAGAAGATGTTTGACTGATGGCAAAAGCACATTTTGGAAAGAATTCATGTCCAAAGTTTACAGGACAGTGTATGGGTATGGTGCAGGATACCCTTAGCACTCTGCCTGCTCAACTCAATGCCTTCAATTAGCCACATCATATACTTGGGGGTTGTCACTTCTTTGCAGAATGATGGAAAAGCTGGGGATGGTACTGGAATCTACTTTATCAATATTTTGAATACACAGAGATCAATGTCTTAGAGTGACTGCAGGTGAGAGAACTGGTTACAGTTCAGAAAATCACACTTGAGAGCAGGATGGATTTTCCCTCATGTCTGTCTCAGTGAAGGAAAAAAGTATGAACTGTCTTATTGTCATTGCTTTTGATCACAGGCTGAAAGTGAGCACATTTCAGTGAACAGCATTTGAGTTTCTAAAACTTAATGTTTCTAAAAGTGAGAGGTGATCTTGCAATACAAATGTCTTTGCACACAACACAGGTCACTCTTGTAGACCTCAGTGTGACAGTTTGAATTGCACCCTAGGAGCAAAAAGTTGCCCTGGGGCAACTGAGAGGGGAGTTTGCATCAGGCAGAATCTGTATTTTTCCTCAGATGTGGGAGGAAGAGCTAAGAAGTCACATTTTGAGGATTCTCAAATTTCAAATTAACATTTCTATCATTCTCCCAGAGTATAACACACAGCTATGAAGACAGTGTGAAATCTGGGCCTGTGTGCTTCAGCTTCTGCAAGATAACGCAGAAATAAGGAACTCAAACTGGACTTTAATCAGTGGCAGGGAAAGGGCAGGTGAGTTTAGGAATCTGGGAAGGAAAGAGTGCTTCTGGACATGGGGATACTAAGATTGACAATGAGGGCAAATACATGCTGGGGTTCAAATCAAGCAAGTGTAGGGAGGCAAAGAGACTTATTTCCTGTTTAACCTGATGTGAATTGGGAGTAAATGCCTCCTTTAAGATAATTCCACCTATTTATCTTATTAAGAGGTCAACCTTGAGATGAACCACTAGCTGAAGAAATTTTTGCATTGATGGACCAACATAGAATCATAGAATTATAGAATTGCCATGGTTGGAAGGGACCTTAAAGATCATCTATTTCCAAGCCCCCTGCCAATGGCAGGGACACCTCCCACCAGATCAGGTTGCTCAGAGCCCCATCCAGCCTGGTCTTAAAAATCTC
>JAAGNO010010010.1:28455-53077 GCA_033439905.1 Ceryle rudis | reverse complement strand
AAAAGAAAAAGAAAAAGAAAAAGAAAAAGAAAAAGAAAAAGAAAAAGAAAAAGAAAAAGAAAAAAAAAAAAAAGGCAAGCTCTAGTTCTGTCTTCTATGTAAAATAAACATGGTTTACCCATTAGCCTTCTCTCACTGTCACCAAGTATTGGTGTTTGTGTTTGGGTACTCCACAAAGCCAAATCTTTACAAAGCTTCAAGGCAGACAAAACATCCATAGCTGCTGTGCTTTGGTCTAGGAGAAGAGAAATTACTTAAGTCATTTAACTGCACTCTGGTTATCATTGCAGTGACTGGCCATCTAGCTGAACAGAGGCTTAAAACCACTGACATACTTTCTTGGCGTTCACCAGACTTCAGATTTCCTCTGAGAGGGCTTGCTTATTACAGCAAGTGGCTTATATTATGGGTATTCTTGACCCTGTCAGTCTGATTTACTTGTGAAACTGGACAAGAATAACAACACTGTTTGTAAAAATGTTGAATGCCATATTGTCTGCAATGGCTTCCAGGAAATGCACTGGAAGCCACACTACTGAATGATTTGTGTTTGAAAGCTACTTGGTATTAAAGCTAAAGCATCATATAGAAAAAATCTTGCACAGAACTGGTGAAGCAAGGAGGCATCTGCAGAAATAAATACCTGAGCAACAATAAACACGGAACAAGGTCTTTCTTCTAAATTCAACATCTATCCCAAACTAGTATGTCATTCCAAGAATTACTGATAAGATAGCATTACTTGCCTCATCATTACAGTTTCTTTGTGCTCCAGAGTCATTACCTTTTCCTTGCCTAAATCAGTTCAGAATGAGCTCCTCACCCACGCTGGCTCGTTCCTTCAGCCAGATCAGCAGTGTGACAAGACAGAGCTTCTTCTCTGTGCTCTGACCATGCCATTACTTGCTCACTAGAATGGGCATGGCCCTTCTGGAGGTCTCTCTTTCCTCCAGGCTATGGTTTGCCGCCTGTAGTCAAATCTTTCACAACACATCACAGAGTTTCTGAAAGGAAATGAATAGGTATAGTTTGAAACACCTAAACTCGGTGCACTACCGTGTGCTTAAGAATTGTCTGGATCTTTTTGTGAAAGAGATGCTTAGTTGAAATAGATGTTACAAGGCTCAGCTGCAGAGTTTTCTGAGAAAATTGTGTAAATTATGCTGTGTCATCTGACTGGCCAGACTGGCCCTTGTATATTTAATGTATATTTAAACATCAATTTGAATGCTGTATGGATTGCATAAAATATCTTAAATGGGTAAAAAGTATAATTTAGTAATTAAAACATGCATATGTTTCCCAGACTCATATGTACATGTACAAAGATATTAATAAATAAAAATGACAGTGGTCATTTTTTCAGAAAAATGAGCACTTCAGAGCTCTAGATTTCATAAACTATTGTTAATATTTGTAAGGAATGATAGGGATTAGCAGAAAACAATTGCTGAAGGTTTTAGTTAAAAAAATATTTGTTCTCAGTATCATTAAAAATAAGTCTTCACCTACTGCTCATTTTCTTCTTTGTTTCAAAAGCTAGAGTTTGTTTGAATAAGAATAGAAAAGAAGATATTAGAAGTTGTTTACACAGAAAAGAATAAATACCAACAGGAGGAAACATATTTAATAATATTGTGAAATAGTTATATTTTGAGTGCAGGCTTACTGCCTAATTCAGAAGCATGCTGATACAGGCATCTGATAGCTTCTTGTTTGGAGTAGCACTGCTATTCCTAGATACTTTAGAATCATGAGTTTTCTTATTCCTGAAGCTTCAAAAAATACAATTTCAAGCTTATCTCTGCAGCTTTTAGGACTAGGGACTCACTTTTTTTTCCTTAGTAAAAACTGAAGGTCAGAAAAAAACAGTGACTTTGAACTCCAGGACTTTAAGGGCAAAAGATGAGGAGATGAGAAGGAAGACAGAATAAGACAGAAATGCCATGAGGCTTCAACAGCAGCCTGAGATAATACTGTGTAAGTGAACCCCACAATTCTCATCTTTCTGTTGTGCAAGCCACTTGAACTTCTCCTAATTACAGGTTCACCATGTTCCATTTTGAGCAGAGGTCAGCACTGAAGTGCTGCATTTCAGAGGAAGAGAGAGAGGTGCCAAATTTCTACTGATATAAAATCATAGAACTCCTTGATACGACAATGCTTCACTGGCCCAAACTGTTCTTCTGTAATTCTCCAGCTTTTGCAGAGGAAACATGCTGTCCCCTGCACTCCCATAAGAGTATATACCCTTCATGTGTATAGCCACAGCTCATGTCCCTGCAGGGCAGAAACAGCCCTTAAGATGGAGTACTCTGGCTTCACTAATCCCTCTTTCCTTTGCAAAAAGAGGATTTTCAAACTCTTCTCTTCCCACACGCACCAACTGTGTGAGAAAACATAGGACAGCTGTGGTATCTCATGGTGTTTGTCCTCTGTCACAGGAACTGGCAGCTCACAGGTTTTCATAGATACTGCTGGCTAATGACTTAACTCAATGATATTTAAGGGAGAAAGTTAAAAATAAAAATGCTTCAAACTCTGTTCTTCTTTCCTGACAAACCTGGACACCTTACATACACATCCTTACTTTTTCTGAATATGAGTTACTGCCTAGAGAAGCCTAAGCCTTTAAACTCTGTTTAGGTTTGCAATATGTTTGTTCAATATTAATCTAATATATTTCCTACTTCAGGAATTTCAGAAAGTACAAAGCAGGATAGAATATGATCCAGTAATGTGTACCCATTTTTTACTGTGGCAATTGCCAAAATTACTTAATGTATTATGTGGATTTTGTGATTTCATGGTCACCAAATTTGTAACACACAATTTTGGTAATATTGATTCTGTTACATGACATTTTTTATCCATGGAATATGCTTCTGGACTTGTCTATGTAATATAAATTACAATTCCTCCAGTAGCCTCCAATTTAACTTCCTGAATCATGTAGTGGTAGGAATTCCCTTCACTAACCTTAATATTGTCAAAGAACAACTGAGACATACTAAATAGTTCAATGTATGACAATAACTCAGAAGATGTTCTTCCTTCACAAATGACAGCATCCTCCCAACCTTTTTATTTTACTTGTTACAACTGAACATAACCTTTCCCTTCCCTGGAGCAGCCTTTTCCTAGTCATGGTTCCCAGTCTACTTCCTACATGTTTCCCTAGAGAAAATAAAATATCCTCCTGAATTTTGAAAGTGGTGAAAAAACCAGTATCAACAATGTTTAATAAATAACCTTTGTTAAAACAGTCTAAATCTATGTAGAGTAAGCCCCAACAGCCCTCACATCCCACAGCTGATTTGCATATTGGGTCATGGAACATGTTTGAGGATATTTGACTGCAGACCTCACTGAAAGATTCATAATACTGTGTTTGAAATAACATTCAGTATAAATTGCCATTAGACAAAGACACCTTGCTGTGAACACCCAAAAGACCTCTGAATTTTTAAAAAGTCAAATATGAATTATATCCTCTACTTGAAACCAGCTTTTATAGCCTTACTTATATTAAACACAAATTTCCCATGAAAGATCTGCAGTCCTGAATGTATCCACACACATGCTGCTTATTTGAGAGAGGCCATCAAAAACTGATCTGGAACAGCTAACTTTGCTGTCTCTAAGGGAAGAGAGATCTAGAAAATAGGAAGAATATATCCTGACATGGTACAAAAAGGGTATGTGTTACAAACATGTTTTTCAAATGTCTGGGCTGCTCGTTGGTGACAAATCCTTTATCGTGTGTGTTGTAGAGATGTTCTCAACCCAACCACTCACACTTCCAGAGATTATCAATGAAGTTAAATTCATCAGTGATCCACTTATGATATGTGATATTTCACTTATGCTATGTGAATTTTATGTTGTCTGTATTGTTTATAGCATGACAATTGCTCATCTTTCTATCTCTAAAGTCAAGGCCTTACAGAAATATTTCTAATTTCTTTGATGTAGGAAAATAATAAATGTCACATTTTATTAAAGTCTAAAATGCTCTAATATATTATTTTAGAGGAAATAAATGAAGTTAATGGAAATTGAGCTGAGCAAACACTTTTAAAAATTATTAATTCTTATAATAGGACCAGCAGAAAGCACGAGAAATTTCTTCTTGCAAAATGAGTATCTCTAACTCCAGTGCTTTCACAGATTATTTGATATTACATCTGATTCAGTGCTAGGTAGCAGACTAATAGGCAGTTTTGTGAGGGAGCTTCCCAAATAGGAGGATAAATGCAAAATATTTCTAGGTGTTGAGTTATTTTTGTTAAAGACACTCACCATCAGTGCTCAAAGGACAATGATGTCAGAAGTAGTTGTGGTAGAAATGAAGAAGTGAGAAAGAGAGAAGGTGAATATTTCCCTCCCCATGCAAATTCACCTTCAATTTTAAACAAATGTATTCCAGCTATCACTCTATTATTATTCATTGTTTGTTCAGCAACAAAATTTTTGCAGATTAATTTACTAAACAGTGATGCTCACTGCAAAGCTGCTTTTATTTTACCTGCCCAGAAAGTTTGCTTTCCAGCTCCATCCTACCCAATAAGGATCATGCAAGAAGCTTCTCTCAGCAGAAATCTCCATTGGAAAAGGCTAAGTCAGGAAGAACCTCTCCAGACGTTCCTGTTGTTCAGCAGCCCCACTTCAGAGGTGGAAGATAAGTCTTTCACAAACCTGAGTTTAAGATAGCTGTATTACCCATGAGTAGCAAAACCACAGTCGCATTAGGAAAATCATTTCATACAGTTTAGGTAGAAGCTTTATGTCATGCCAGAGTATATTTCTGTGTATTGAAAGACCACACATGTCACAGGCACATTCTTTTAGTGGCATTTGAAAGTTGAGAAATTTTATTGGTGTTTCATGTCATATATTGCTCACAAAGAAACAGGGTTTCCTTAATACTCTTAAGTCCCATTTTAAAAACCTCAGAAGGAGAGATAAAAGCTTATGTAATTTGGAAAGATCTGAAGACTACCAGAAATAACTTTCCCATATTGAAAAATATTTCAGGATTAACACTTGATGTCATAGGACCTATCATGTCTAGAAACAGAAGCCTTCTCCTATTGAACAGAGAAAAAAAGTAGCCTTTACAACTTTCTAACAGTATGAAGCGCCTGCCTCTAATACTGATGAGTTATAAGGCCTTAATCCTTTTACTAATCCGGAAAAATCGCCAGAATACCGTCACTTTCAACACAAAACCAAGAGAAACTTGGCAACTTCAATGAACATCACTTTGGAGAATTTAAATAAACCCAAGCCCGGAATTGAAAACAAAACTCAATGAATGTGAAGCCATGCAAATCAAACCACTCAACCAAAACTATTCTCATGAGTCGCTAGGAAATAAAGCTCTGTTAATTCAGAGACCTTGCTCAACATCAGTGACTAGCTGCCTGTCTGGGATATCCCAGGTGGCAATGAGAGAAGCCACAGTTTGCATCATGTTTATTGGCTACATTTTATCTTGCCTTTACGCTCTAAGTAAAATGCTCCAGGGGCCTGAACTTGCTGGAAAGACATCTTGCATCTCTATACAGTGCATTCAACAACAGGATGAGAGAAGTCTCTTCTCATTAATTGACTGGGGCTTGTCAGTGTTTAGCAGTTCAGTGGGATAGGTACAAGTACCAGAGACATTAGGGTCTACACCCTAGCTGAGGGCTGATACTATTCTATGAAATGTGTGAGTTCAGCCACAGTATTGACAGAGGCAGAGGCAGAGCATCAAATAATCCCTGGCAATGGTATCTAGCTCTCCATAAATTTAGTTAGCTCCTGAAAAGTCAAACATGTCTTTCCTGTTCACCATATCAACACAGTGGCTGGTAGGATCCATAAGGCAAGACACAGTATCTTTTATGCAAATTTAAAAATGTGCATTGTATTTAAAACAAATTGATGCATAAGAAAATGTATTCTCATATTTTGAAGGATGAATTTTTAATAACTTAATTACAACTTCTCAAAAGAAAGAATCATTACTTGTTACACATTCCAAATCCTTCTATATCAAACATGTGTCTCCAAGATTGCCCTCTACATGTATATTAATGATGCCATCAGATGCTTGAAAGACATGTCCTGAATAATATATACAATTTAAATTAGCTCTCATTCTTAACGTTCCCAAAGAAAAGTGGAAGCACTCAAGTGGTAAGTTAGGTTCACTCACAATTATTATGATTTCAGTATTATTATTTTTATTAATACAAAATTCAGTTATCAGTACGTGTTTACAAGCCATCCCAGCAAATCTACGCAGAACCCAGACCTTGCAAGTCACATCAGCATTGTAGAACAATTCCAGGCTCAATGAGCAGAAAGAACTCTCTGGCAACGTGACAAGAAACTGTCCCAGACAACTTAAAAAACCAATGACTACTCATGATTTAGAGAATTATCCTACTCTCTTGTGGCTGGTACAAAGATCTTTAAAAATAAAAATTAGAAGTTATCATGAGCTTCAGCTATCTTCCAGGACAGAGAGGCCAGGAAACAGATCAGGCCATCATGGTCCTGAATAGTAGTTACATCAGCGTAACAACTGATCAGCGGGTACTCGGACATCTCACTCTTGAGAAGTTCCTCTTCAGTGTCAGTCTATTACACAGGGTCTTTCTCTGATTTTGTCAAAACTTCAGTTTTGCTCTAATCCCACTTGGAAAAAAGTATCTTGAGGAGGAGCAGCAAGTCTGTTATCTAAAGTAATGCCCATAGCTAGCTAGACGAAGATGTAGAGGTAATTGTTTTTATATTCATGTATGTAAGTAGCTCAGTATAGTAGGCAGAGAATGGACTAGAGAAAAAATAAAGGGACATAAAAATAGATACAATCAGGAGTACAACACTGCATTCCTTTGGAGAACAGGGTTTGAGAAAGTAAGAGAACTCAGGGCCAGAAAACTTTGTAGAGAATCTTAGGACAATTATCATCACTTTCTTCTTCTTATCCACACAGTGCAAATCTGCAAGATTTGTCAGGGGAAGGCCACATAATTTCAGCGGAGAAGTGACGATCTAGCCATTAACTTAATTTATCTATACAAGATGCTTTGGTTCTGCTTTATGGAATAAATACCAGTGAGAAGCTGTACTTTGAGTAAAAGTGGGTTCTCAAATTATCCGAAGAGCTTGTAAGTCTGGTTTTAGTTAGCAAAGTGACAGATTAGAGTCCCTTCAGTGGTGGCCCCATCTCTTACACTTAATATCAGGACATAATGGATCCTTGATGGAGCAAGGATTTGGAAAACCTCTCTAGGGGAGTGAACTCCATTCTCTGCACTCATAGAAAAGCAATTTGGGTGAAACACTGCAAAAAGAACCTCTCACAGATGTCCTCCTGCTCATTACAGGAGATTTGAGTCAATAAAAGCTTAAAGTTTTCCCTAGTGACCGGTAAATGCCAATTATCAATCTCACGACATCATGTTTTCTATGGGGAGCTTACTATTGTGCTAGCAATCTGAAAAGTAACAACTACAGATATTAGACAGTGAGAATAGTCCCTGTTATAAAATCTGGCAATAACCTCACTGAGATTCCACTGGACTCATTTTGGTTTCATATATTTCATACACAGTGTCATTTCTGTCTATTTGGGAGTGAGATTTTTAACCTTCAAGCTCAATCCTGTCCATGCTGATGGCCATGGGAATTTTAGGACTGAATTCAGTGAAAAGAAGACTGAATACCCAATCATCAAGACATTGAATTTGCCTTCTATTAAATTTCAAGTTGGAGAATTCCTTTGAGTCTGTAGACAAATTAGCAATTTTTGCAGATTTTTGCATAATACTTCTCCCTTTCCACATCAGATTTTTTTGCAAACTGCTTACAGAGAGAATTAAGGTTCGGATTTCTATCAAACTCTCCTATATACATAATCCCTGATGATTCTGTGGTCACTATGCGTTGGTTTTTTCATGCTTTTTACTCACTTTCCCTCAGTCTACTGTCCTTTAACCAGTGAACTGGAAGTGGTGACTCAGAAGACGGGGTAAAACAGATGTTCAAACTTCCCACAGCATTTAAAACAGAAGAACAGTGTCACATAAAACACTGCTGGGAAAAGAGCACACCTAGATAAAGGGCCAAATAGTAGCTATCTCCGTTCTATTAAAATAAGTAGAAAAGACGGGGACTGTAATTATATTTAAACCCTGGCCTCAGTTTAAAACCACCACACATTTCCCACTTCAGAAGCAGTAGGCAGAGAGGTATTTTGCCTGATACTGTGCTCAGAAGAATCACCAGGCATTTCTCCTTGAAGGATTCATGTATTCATGTCCCTCTCCAGCAAGAAACATCCTCACTGATGGCTTTTTCCATCAGAGCCCTTGGACACAAATCACTGCAGTAGCTGCTGGCTGGAAAGTTCTGGCTCTGCATCAGTGAGCAACAAGGAGAAGAAGAAGATGGAGTGATCTGCATACTGCACAGCATTTACAGTCCAAAAGGAGAACATGTTGCAAGTGTGAACTGAATTTCAATAAAAGAAACTTGGAATCCAAACTAAAAAAAAAAAAAAAAAAAAAGAAAGGTTAATGACGTTTACCTCCTAAAAAGGCCAGCATGCATACATTAGAGGGGATGTCTGCAAGGAATGACTGATTGGCAGCTACTTTCAGTATCGCTTCTGTTGAATCACTGGCTTTATAATGAAGAGACCTGCATTTTGAGTGACTGCATAGAGGAGAAAAAATACACCAACTTGGAAATCCCACCTTTTTAGGATGCATCACCCACCAAGCATCCATCTCATGTAGATTTTGTCAAGTCTAGCCCTAACCACACAAGTTAAATCTCAAAAATATGAGACATTAATGTCTTGAGATTACTGTTTCCCTTGGTCACTGACTCTGTTCAGCACTGATTATTTTTAAGATGCAGAGGTTGCCAGCTTAAAGGGAATGTCCCTAAAGGACTGCTTTAACAGCCACAGTCAGCCAAATAAAGTATGAAAACAGATAGCATTACTTGTCTGTATAGCTTAACCCTCCTGACTATGTATAGCTTGGCAAAGACAGTCTCTTGGCCTTCCAGGTGTGCTATAAGGTCAGTCTATTTCCATAGTCTTTCCCCTGAAGATCATGACAGTTGTAAACCAGAGCACTGATCCAAACTGAGAGAAACTATCGTTTTGCAATGGGTTCAACTGAGTGTTTTTCAAACTGTATTTTTCAAGTGTCTGAAAAATACAGGTATTAAAAAACCTGCAACTGGCAAATCAAATTAAAATCCCAGTGATACACTCAGCAAAAGCACAGCTTGCTCAGGTTGGCAGTTATAAACTGCCAACCCTTAAGGAAATGAGGGGAGATCACTGAGCCTGGAGACTCTGTGCCTCTCAGGAAACTAAAGCAAGCTTTCACCTTTGCAGTCCCTTATCACCAGCTACTACAAAACCAGAATACATCTTACTTTACATTGTCCTGGCTTTGAGAGCCAGAAGTCTGCTTGCAGAACGTTGGGGAAATTCAAGCTAGCATTAAATTGGAATTAGGAAGCAGCACAATGGTATCAGTGTGGCTTTCGGTTACTGAAATAATTACTCATGGCTTACAAAGACTGAAGTAAACCTTGTACTTTCATAACTATCTATCTACTGAAATCCACATTAGCCACTTGAAATCTTGTTCAGATACACTTGCCTGTGATGCAGATCCATCTGCACTGCAGTACAGACAGCTCAGCTACTAGCCAGATTACCACTGGGGACAGTTAATAATTAGACTATGCATGAAATTACACAAAGGTAACGTGAAGGAAGATCATTTGGAAGCCAATGCCATGATATTGTATGAAGGGCAAAAGAGAGAAAAAAGGGAAAGGAAAAAAAAAAAAAGGCAGCAATCTTGCTGCTCGTCCCTCTGGGAATGCAATTCCTTCCTTTCAGCACAGCAAAACTCAAATATATAGGACACAGTGTGGGACAGAGGGTCAGTGGGTTACACTTATTTATACACTAGCTGTATTTGGTTCAAGGACTCTCAGATAGAAAATAGAAAGAAAAAAGTCTTTCCCTGATGGAGCTTTCAGGCACTATAAACTGAAGATAATATTGTACTTTTACAACATGCAGTAGATCACCTAATTTATTTTTACTGGGGTCATAACAAAGGATTTTAGCTATGGCTTTCAGGGGTAAGGAGATGGTGCACTAATCGTATGGATTTGACATCTGAGGTGCCTGTGCTATTGTGGTTTTGGGGGGCTTGGGGCAGGAGATGTTTGCTTTTACACTCAGCTATGTAGTGGTCTGGAGTGCAAGACTAATTATATATTGTTATTGTATCTGAAAAACAATATATATTAAGAGAAAAAGTACTTTCACATAAGCCAAAGGAAAACAATTTGAAAAATTCAAAACACAAGCCTGTTCTAGCCTATATTCTATACTTTACTATCATTGTTAGTGCTTTTTTCTTTCTTTTTCTTTTTTTTTTTTTTTTTCCTTCTGTTTAAAATCTTCATACTTCTGCTCTCTTCTCATCTGTATGACTGGTTTCTACATGTAGGCTGTAGAGAAGCTGTTAAAGACATACCACATATTTTACTGTTGTCAGGTCCGCTTTCAGCTTGTGGTCATTGCCAAGGCACTGTGCATGTTTGATCTGAACTTTTGGGCTCGTCTTTCCATTCTGCCAGGATCAATTAGAAGTTTTGTTGTTATGACATTGGTTCTAGTGACATGGGCACTTCACTGCACCCCTGGTGGCCTAGAGAAAGAAAAAAACAAACACCTGATTAGAAACTGAAAAAATACCCAAACCCAAATGAGAAAAACAGCTCAAGTTTGATGTTTAGGAGAAGCAGCTAATACACACAGAAAACAACAACAAATCTTACCATGATTAAGACTGCTGGAATATGTACAGTTCGTATATGGACAAAAATCAATAAAACTCCCATATTCCCTCCTTAAACTTCTATTCAGAGCTCTTTCAATGCACCTTGTTAAAAGAACCTTCTCACATACTTTCCAATCTTATGATTATGAGTTTCTTCCTCCTTTGCCCAGAATATGAAAGTAGAGAACCAAAGCATTATCTTTTTTTTTTCCTTTCTTTTTTTTTTTCTTTTTCTTTTTCTTTTTCCTTTCTTCAGCCTTTCCCTGTGGCTGGAACAATTCTAGACATATATATCTAATACCAAGGGGAAAGGTAGAAAAAAAAAAAAGGTAAGAATATGTACACCCAGAAGGGTCCCTGGTTTTGCCATGAGCATTGGATGGTGAGAACAATTAAACCTGTAAACTAAGATAGACATAAAAGCTAAGAGCCATTTGAGGAAAAGGCTATAATTACTTTAAAAGTAAAACAAAATTAATACAAACAGATACTATGATTATATTATTTAGCTCCCTTCATAAAAAAATAAAATTCAAAGTGCTCTACAATTTTAAATTAAACTTCATAAAAGCCTTTCATGTAAGTAAGTGGCATTGCCCCTCTTTTTACAAAAAAAAAAAAAGCTGTAACTAACACAAATTATATAGTATATGTTATGTTTTGATCCATACTTTTAAAGTATATTGACTTACACCCAGTTCTCAGTGAGAAACAGGGTCAGGATTATGCACCTGATCTTTTAAGGACTTTCAGACCAATGTAAATTTCTTTCACACAAATACATGGGACACTTCCCCTCAGTTTTCCTATTCTTGCTCAAAAGACAACATTGGACTGTGACAATATAATGCATGCAACAGATTTTTCTGACTGGGAGACCGCTTCCATGGAAGCAGATCTGTAAAAGGACAGAGGTCAGATGGTAAGTTTAGGAGCTGTATGCTCAGTGTGTGTCCTGAGAGTAAATCAGGCCTTTTAATTATTTGCAGTCTGGGGCAAAGGTCCATGGATATGCTTATTTTTACATCACTCACCCCTGAGCTCAAGCCCCTTTACTTAAAGGGATGGAAATCCAGACTCTGAATAACAAATCTTTGGACTTTATCAAGTACCTTTAGAAATTCATATTGCTACCCCAAATACTAAATTTTGTCTTCTTAAATGTACATTAGAATATCACAATCTCCACTATGCTAGTTGTCATTATCATCACTTGTTCACTGACAAAAAGTTGACAAGTGCCTTCAATCAATCCATGATGTGAATTTTCATCATTCAGCAGTTTTACTTTAAAAACAAATATCAGTAAATATCTGCAAAACTATCCCATCATTTTATTTCATAAATGTCTTCAAAATGCATATAGTGTTTAGTATAACACCAGCTGATATATACCTATTTCTTTTTTTTACTAATCTATGCCCACTCATTGTTTCCTTGTTTTCCATCTCTATTTGTCTACTGCCTCCTGTCTTAGCTGCTTTGAGGTAGAGACTGACTCACTATTCAATATTTGAACAGACTCCTGCAAAATCTACTTGGCTGTGATTAGAGCTCTTCAAAATACAGCAGTACCTGCTCTATCAGCAATAAAGAAATGCAGCATTGATTGGTTTCACCAAAGTGAACAATGAGTTCTTAAAAATCACAGGTCATCTGATTTTGCTGATTCACTACAGGTAATCTAGCCAGCAAGATTCAAATGAACATTTTCTGACTCTTGTACTGCTCTTCCAGACATCACTTTCAGTATCCTTTTATATACAATCTCTTTAGCAGAGGTAGGTTTACTTTAGCTCTTCCAAATATTTATAAAGGTCCTCTAATCATTCTAAAGAGTACACTGAAAGAGACAAACTCTGTTACAAGAGCAATCCCAGTAAAATCACTGGGATGAGCACCTGATTTAGAACTTTTCCAGACACTGCTTGCTGACTCCATTCATGCCATATATTGTAAATGTTTATTGCCTTATTACTTAGAACTGTAATAAAAAACTCAATTCCACCATATTAAAAAAATAATAATAAAGGAAAATTTATAGTCAAAACCCATGAGATTGGCTTTAAAACATATATCATCTTTATCATAAAAGAAAAAGTGTATAGGTCTTTTCATTTTATCTTGGTGTTTATTGTATGCTTTTATTTCTAGAAACTCACTAATTATTTTTCCTGTAAAGGCAAGGGTCTTGTGTAAGTACATGAGTTGGGGATTTAAGAAAAACAGTAATATCTCCTGAGTGTATAATGACATGGTTTTATACATTTTATGAAGAAGCAAACCAAATTTCTTCTGTTTCTTCCATGAAAGATCTACTATTATTCACCGAACTTGATATGATAGTTGTTTCAATTTAATTTGAAGAAAGACAATCCAGAAGAAAAACTTTATTCACAAAGAAAGTTAACACACACTATTTTTATGGGTTGATTACATTGCAGTGTTTCTTCAATTGATGACTCAGGTTTTCCAAGTGAAGGCTCAGGTTTTCTTTTTGTTTATCCATCCACAACTACCTTCTAGCTAGCTTTTTTTTTTTTTTTCCTTTTTAATGGAACATGTTAATGAAGTAGCATATTTTGTTAGACACACTTGATTTCTCCCTTCTCTTCCTCACCCTTCCACAATTTAAAAACAACCACATCCCCAAAACATCACATTCTATTGAAATGGAAAGTCTTTAGGGTATTGCAGGAGACTGCAAAGTTTGAACGAGGTACTCCACTGGCAAGCTTTCAAACTTATTTGCAGATCAGGACCTCTTTTGTAAAAGCCTCCCCAGGAGGAAGGCAGTTAGACACCTGCCAGTAGCCTGCAGTGGCACCATCCCACTGTGATGTTAATGAGAGCACTATGGAGAGCTGCAGTAATTACAGGGTGAAGAGCTTGTCTTTTCCTGGCCCTTCTCTATGGGCTGCCTGTTCTATAAAGCAAGGTCTTTTGTAATACTAATTACAAATGTTAATTAAACATTTCTTTGGAATTTTGCTCTCCATCAATAGGTCAAATAAACAGGGAATAGCAGTCACTTATCAACTACATGAGAAATATACCATTTATTTGCTCCCTAGCTTTGGTCCTTCCAAAGACATAACTTCTGGCTTTGTTTTGATTTATTAAAGAGACACTAAACCCAGTGAAGTATAGCTTTTCTGCACAGAAATAAAATAATTCCTACAACAATGGAGTTAAACCTGGTTCTAAGACCCCTCTCACTTTGGTCCATGTTGTCTTGACCCCAAATTTTAAACATAATCATGAATCTATCTCTAAGTCCACATGAAAAACCTTCCAGACACAGATTTAAGAAAATATTCATGACAGCTGTTGATGACAGCAGAAAATCTATCTTGATGGCTTGGTCTGGCACAAGCAGCACATGGCATTTCAAATTCTTGTTCTAATCCCATTTTTAACCCAATCCCTAGAATTACAGGAGTGACCCCTGCTCAGATCAGAACTGAGCACAAATGCTTGGCAGACATCACCACAAAAAGCTCTCTGTTCCTTGCTTGACAGCCTGCCACAGCCAGATGCTCCCACACAGACTCACATGGAGCAGTAATTTAATACATCAGCAATACTATCTATTTCAGTGACATAACTGCTGGGCCAGCTCATCTTACCTTCCCTGGTAGTCCACATTGCTAGGACACAGGAGGGGACCAGATTAAATACCTCTTTCTAATATTTTTCTCAAATGTGTATGTGTGGTTTTAAAAAGCATTTGATGACACCAAACTGAAAGAATTCCTTCTGAATTAAATTAATCCAGAAGATGCATGTCAAGAGAAATGCACTACAACAAAGATATGAAGGAACCTCCCTGAAAACACTAGCAGGGTGAGCACAGAGTTTTATTCTGCAGATCCATTTCTACTGGGCCATGTCACTTGAGAATGCAGATGTAGCCCTTCTGTAATTTAAACCTATTTTTATCACCCTAAGGTATGAGTATGCCATTTTTTCGCTTTGTTAGATAACCTGAAGTCAGGTTCTTCTCCTGACTTGACAGGGAATGGGAATTGGCACAAAACCGAGGAATACATTATTTTACCATACAGCTCCATTGTTCTGAGAGCAACACATTGTGTGAAAAATTTTGCCAAGACAACGCCAATATAGTATATTCTATGAGTCAATAGCAGAAACTGTGGAAAATGACTTGGGAGTACTGGTGAATGAAAATGTTGACATGTGCCAACAATGTGCACTTGCCACACAGAAGGCCAATTGCATCCTGGGCTGCACCAAAAGAAGTGTGTCCAGCAGATCGAGAGAGGTGATTCTGCCACTCTGCTCTGCTCTGGTGAGACCTCACCTGGAGTACTGTGCCCAGCTCTGGAGCCCTCAGGAAGGACATGGACCTGATGGAGCAGGCCCAGAGGAGGGCCACAAAAGATGATCAGAGGGCTGGAACACCTCCTCTGTGAAGATAGGCTGAGAGTGTTGGGTCTGTTCAGCCTGGAGAAGGCTCTGAATATGCTGAATGTATGGCAATTTCTTCCATTTCATTTTTCAAGACACCATAATAATTGTGTTCTAAATGTATGGAAATTTCCTGCGAAAGCACTTCTAACTGGACAAAACTTTATCATACCAGGAACTCTACCAGCACATTGCAGCAAAGCAATGTCCATGCCGCTCCATTTACCAGGTACAACATCATCTGCTTTAGCCTAACTCATCTGTCTTGCAAATCTGTCCCAGAAGGCTGTGTTATATTCATGGTAACCTTAACTTGTGTCAATGTCATTCTAAGGAGTCTTAATGTGAGTAAGTTATTGCTTTGAATGCAGATCTTTGGATCAGATGCAGTTTGGGTAAGTCTACATCAGTGATTCTGTGTGGATCAGGGTGTACTTTTGAAGTGAACCTCTCAATCCTTCCCTGTTTACCTCAGTTAGGTCTGCACTGCAGGACAGTCTCAGAACAGATGATCTCTCTCCCTTTTGGATTAAATTAAGCCAGAAAACACACTTGAGAGCTGGTATGAAAGAATCTCCCTGCAAACACTTACCAGTGAGGCCATACAGTTTTGCTCTGAAGATTCACTTGCTAACAAAGACATAGCCTTTCTCTAATTTAATCCTATTTTGATCACTCTCATCTGTCAAAATAAGGTGAGAGAGAAACACTTGGAGCTGGTTGTTTGTAACTGCTTTCTATGGTTCTCTCTTTCCAGCATGGTTATAAGGTAATTTGAAGATATTCAGCCTAGCATGAACATGTGCCTTTAGGTATAAAAGCCAGAGGAAGCAGGAGTTACTGTTTAAAGAAGCAAGCACTTCATGCATGTGCTCATTTTTTCATAGACTTTTAGTGTGCATACTTGCTGTGAATGCATGGTTTATTCTGTCAGTGGTCTATGGTTAACACTCATTGGCATGATGAGCTGTAATATCTTCACAATAAAGTTAGAAATCTAATATAAATGCAGAAAAGCAAGGAATTTTGGAGGTAAGACTTGAATTTCACCCCTCACCCTTCTTTGTACTGCAACTTTATGGAACAGCTACACAGTAGTTTCTTTAGGCACAAATATAGAAAACTGTGTGAGAGGAATATAAACAGTGAAAATTGTGTGTGTTCTGACAGGTTCTCTTATTTCCTCAGAACTGACACATTTTCTGTCATTTTGCAATTTCCCAAACGTTTTTGTTGGAGTTTTGTCCTTTATCTTAATGATAACTGTACCATTTTATTCTGAGCTAGGGCTGAAATAATTTGATTCATTTTGAAAAAAAAAAAATCATTCTTGTTGACAGTTTACACTATTGAAGAACATGTTAATAAAAGAAGGATGTCAGACCATGTACCACCGCTTGATACTGACTTGTGATGCTTGTGACATAAACACCATGAAGGAGCTCTGGGGTTTGGTTGTTGGGGTTTTTTTATTATTTTGACAGGTTTTTTGTTTGATTTTGTTGGAGTGTTTTTATAGCTGGAGAAACAGTAGTGTACTTTAAAGCAAGTCTTACTTAAAATTTGTTAAGTTTTGCATTTCCCTATCACCTATAGAGCTAATGCTCTGGCATTGTGTTATATTATGCAAAACATAGGCTTACTTAGTGATTATTTGCATAAAAAAAGGATGTGCTTACCAGGATCTACCAGTGAGTACTTCTGAAATCATGACCTTACAAATTGATCTTAGATCCTGTGCTTTCTATTTGTGTGCCCTAACAGGCTTTCTGAAGTTTTCAAAAGTAATGAGCAAAATGCCAGCTGAAATACAACAGCTCTGCAGATGCTCAGCATTTTCCAAAAATCAGCCCCAAATCACATCACTTACACAGTGTTAGGATCTTAGTGTCTAATCTTTTACATAACTTTCCAGCTTGCCTCTGTAGCCTGATTCACCACCATGTAACTTTCTTGATGAAAACAAAAGACATTAATATTCTTCCTACCTCTTTTTACTAGATCTAATGCCATTGGACAAATTATGAAAAGCTTCCAGACTACTGGAAGGGAACTTGACTCAAATATTTCCACTAAGTGCTCATGCAGTGCTTTGAAATTTTGCCTGTGAATGGTTAGACAGTGGTTAGATGAATAAAAGAAAATCTAAATAATAGTATGTGGAGGGATCTCAGTTCTCTACAAGATACTATTGATAAACTATTCTGTACTATATTCAATTCATTCATAGACCTTTGGTGCAAAATTATTTTTTCTTCTGCTGAAATAATAGATAATATTCTACTTTTACTGCAATAACATAAAATTCTAGAATCAGTTACTTGGAAACATCATTTCTAGAACAGTTTATAAATCTTTCAACAAGTGTTTTCATGGGAAGAAGGTTCACTGAAAATATAAGGTCACAGAAATTTGTTTGAGGTGGGGATTATTCAACTTAAACTTCTACAAACTTTCAAAATTTAAAAAATATTTCATTCTAAAATTTGAAATTAAAAATTTGAATTCTTTTAGGACAAATGCATTTTCCATACTACAAAACGAATGAGGGGAAAAGAAACTGATACTATTGTTACTTCTGTGTAGGAAATTAAATTTTAAAGACACACCATGATGAATGATCATGCTTTAGTACTTCATATGTCAGAATCATTCAGAATTTCATATGCTTGACATTAATTCAGCCCATGAAATTCTGGTCTGAGTTGGAATAACAAAGATTTGCTTCAGTTCATTCAGAAATTCGAAGGCAAAACCACACAGAA
Source organism: Ceryle rudis (assembly GCA_033439905.1). Classification (NCBI taxonomy): domain Eukaryota; kingdom Metazoa; phylum Chordata; class Aves; order Coraciiformes; family Cerylidae; genus Ceryle; species Ceryle rudis. The sequence goes on along the minus strand of JAAGNO010010010.1, from coordinate 34,998 downwards.
TTAGGGGTACAACAAGAAGAGACTTATATCTTCAGGAGTGCTGTTCAAGGCTCTTTCCACAATTAAACAATTATTTTGGTGCAGTGATATAATTTTCCCTAAATTTATCTTTTCACAGAATATTTGGGAAAGAATTTGAGTCTTTCTTCTCAGGGAAATGCAAGAGCTGCAATTACACCAAGCCCCTTATCCTAGTGAGAAGAGGGCCCTTGTGAAACGTCCTCTTCTGCAAGTCCAAACAGAAATCAGGCATAATACATTTCAAAATGAAGATTCTGAATGCCCCTGCTACTTCAGCAGAACAAATCAGGATGCATACTTCCATCCTGCATATCAGGATGAAAAAGATCAGTGCTGGAGACAAAGGAGGAATAAAACAAACTCCCTGCAGTGAGAAAAATAAGATAGGGAAAAGCCACAGTCTGATGAAGAAAATTCAATGTTGTGTTCTTTTTTTGTCAGAAGATAAATTTTCTCAGTGTCAAATACACTTGATAAACAGACTTTTATGACTGGGAACTTTACTTCTTTCTGCTATGTACTGGACTCCTGTCCACCTGATATCAAAGCAGAATGCTGTCAAATATTTCAGAGAGTTTTTCTGCCCAGGAAGAATGCTTTAGAGCTACAGCAAATGACAAAGCCATACAGTGGGATTGGCAATCAACCACTTGGATTTAATTGCTGAACAAAACAGCACAGCTTTTATATCTACAGGTCCTCAGTCTGGATATATTGAAAGAGGAGATGCAGCAGTGAGACCACATTTTGAAGATCTGAGTAGAAACTGATAAACTCTATTTCCAGAGTGAAAATCCATTTGACATCATTGCAAGGCAGGAGAGTCTGGCTTTGTACCAGGCTGGGATGGTGTGATCCCAGTGGCCTAATGGTGGCATTTGGGTAGAGCCCTGCCATTATCTATGAAGGTCTTTCCATGAGAGGGAACCAGATGCAACCACTAATTGGGAAGAGGAAGCCAAACCACAGCCTTTTGCCTCAACTGCCGACTGTGTACCAATCTGAATCGTGGCACAACAGATACAGTACGTCCCCAAAAGTTCATCTCATCCTATCTTCAGACCCTCAGATGTAGTGTAGAGCAGAGCCTTAAATTATTGTTACCAGCATAAAAGCCATTGCCTCAACTGGCTCTAATTCTCACTCAATACAGGTCCTGGTCCCCACACACACAGACCAAAGTCAAAGATGACTAAACTCTACCTTCACCCTTCAAGAAACAAATCTCTGGATGGCCACCAAGCCAAACTGACACATCAGGGGGAAATCTGGCCTGTCAGGACCAGCACTAAATAAATCCCAGGCATAAACAGAGGTCTGTCTCTGTTCTCCAGAGCCATTGATACAGTACTTTAGCAGCCCATATTATAAATGCCCCAAGACAGCTTTTCAGAAGCCATAAGATCAGTCTTGCATAGCTCGCACTTTAGTACACCTGTGTTATACATTTACTTTGATCGTAATCCCAAAGTCTTAAGACTAAATTCAGCTCTTGCTTCTGTGTGTGTGTATGCAACAACATATCTGGTTTGAGTGATGCTGAAACTGTTTCTATTAGGTTTAAATTCAGTCCATAGACCTTTTTTGGGGAGTTAAACTGTTTGGGGTTTTTTTGGTAGAGTCATAGAATCAGAGAAAAGTCTAGATGGGGAGAGAGACATCTGGAGTTCAACTGCTCCAACCTTCTGTTGCAATCAATGCCTCCCTCCCCGCTCCCCATAATCAGATGGAGGTTCCCCAACACTGTTGATGCCTGTTACCTTTTTCCTGTCACCACATATTGTGAAGAAAGCACTTCCATCTTATCTATAATTACCTTTTAGAGATCAGAAAAGTGATTAGTGCCCCACGAAGCCTTTGCTTTCCTAGGTTGAATGAACAAAATTTCTTCATACTTCCCTCACATATCAAGTTCTCTAATGCTCTAATCATCTTGATGACACCTCCACCAAACTCTCTTGTTTTTCAATCTCTTCTGAACTGGAGGACAAAAACTTGACACAGTATTACAGCTGTGGCCTGTCAAGTGCCATGTAGCATGAAATAATCACATCCCTTGATCTCCTCCTGGCTCTACTGCAACCCAACTGATGCACTGTTTGCTTTCAATTCCGCAAATCTGCACTTCTGGGTCATGTCCAGTTTGCTGTCTACTGAGATTCCCAGGTCCTTCTCATGTACATAACACTCCAACCAGAGTCCAGTCTGTATTGCTGCATGGTATTATTCCATACCAGGTGCAGGACTTCACATTTATCTCTATTAAAGCCTTGCTGGGGCAGACTTTCAGCCTGTCAGTGCCCCTCTGTACAATCACTTTTCCTTCTCACATTCTACCCATCTTCCCCGTCTTGTATCATCTGCAAGCTTGGCACAGATGCATTCAAGACTTTCATCCAGATTGTTTAGAAATATATTGAATAGTATCAAACCAGCATTGATCCCTGAGGAACACCACAGATGACAAGCTGCAGATTTGACTTTGAGCCATTAGCCACCACCAACTTTGAACTCATCAGCCTAGACAGTTCTTCATGCAATTTGTGGCCCTTATCTAATTCATATCTTACCAGGATGTCAACATGGATGTTATGGGAGACCATGCCAAATCACTTGCTAAAATTAAGGTAGATGATATCCAAAACACTACCATCCATCATTGACCCAAGTTGCTTCATAATACAAGACAATGGGGCACAGTTTACCCTAGGCAAATCTGTGTTGGTTTTTCCAGTTACCTTCTTTACTTTCATGTGCCCAGAGAGAGCTTCAGTGAGGACCTACTGTATATTATTTTTTCCTGGAATTGAAGGGAGGATAAGTGGTCTGTCTTTTCCCAAATCACCTTTTTACCTATTTTTTAGGTAAGTGTAGTATTTGCTTGTTCCCCATCATCAGGGACTCCCACAATCTCCAGGACCTGTCTGAAAAGATAAAAAAGAGCTTTGCAAAAAAGTTGGCAAACATGACACCATTCAGTGCGTTCTGTCACATCTTACAGACTTATATGTGTCTAGTTTTTACAGAAGGTCCCTAACTTGATCCTGCCGTACTCTTAGTGGTTTGCCATTTGCTTTGCAATGGCTTCCTGTCACAGAGACCTGGGGCTAACTTTACCTGTTAAGACCAATGCAAAGAAGGCATTGAATAGATCAGCCTTTTCTGTGTAATTTTTGACTTAACTTGCCAACCCCATTCAGCAGCAGACCTGTACCTTCCTTGTACTTATGGTTGCTACTAACATGTCTATAAGAGCCTTCCTTGTTTTCTCAACATATCTTGAAGGCAGCCTCAAAGTCTTCCAACAGTTCCAAAATCTTTTGGCCTCCAAAGTAGACTCTTCTAGAACCCTTCTTAACTCCGTAAGTCCTAGGAAGGTCTGTGTCTTTATTCTGCTACTTACCTTCCTCTGACCCTTAAAATATTAAACTCTACAGCTGTATGGTCACTGCAGCCCAAGATGCTGTTGAAGGTCATTATAATAGTAATAGTTATTATACCTACCTACAGGCCACAAAGGATAATAAGAGGATAATGGCCTGCAAGATAATAGCACCTATCTACAGGTCATAAAAATAGATGCACATTCCTTGCCCAGCTACTTTTATAAGGCAAGTTTAAAACATCATTAAGTACTGGATAATATGGGCCTCATCCTTTTTCCCATGAGCTCAATAGGAGTCTCTGGTTACAGTTCAGTCTGCAGTAAGACTTGCAAGTAGTCATATGATCAAGTCACATGACTGTGCACAACCTACCTTTCCCACACTCCATGTTTAGAGCTACAAATTATTTCTCTGCAAAAATCAGAAGAAAACAAATTACATATTTTTAACAATTATGAAGTAATTGAGGAGAGGTAGGTGGAGAAGGATCATCAAGATTTTTCAGAATTTCTTGAGAAAAATCTTGATTTCACTACAGCCAAAAGTAAAACTCTTAGGAACATTTCTGGAGCTACGATTTTACCTTCTTCCTCCCTGCCCAAACAATATTCCAATTTTCAAAAAGTTGTGTAAGTTCTAAAGGCTGTCCTGTGTTTAAATTTTATCATACCTGAAGAATCCCTTTAAATTAACTTAGAATATTGATACACACAGATAGTGTTTATGATAAACACTGGTGATACACAGGTTCCCCATTGAAAGTTTATCCTTCACCTAGGAATGTCTGAATACCAATCTTTGGTATTCCTTTAGGAAACACTTTGCTTGCCACCATATGTCAGCTAACTGGAAGTATTTCTAAGAACAATTATTTACTATAAGGGAACTATGTTAACACCAAATTAGCTAAAAAAGAGGCTCTTATAACAAAACATCTTTAGCCAATGTTCTTCCCTATAATCTACCTTAGCTTTAACAAAAAATCCTGTGTATCTGAAAATTCAAAAGTAGGCTACAGGCTACATTTATTGTGTGTTTTCTTGTCCTTCTCTCTGTCACTATAATTTCCAAAGGCTGAAGCTTAAAGGAATCTCAACACTGTTTAATAAGACTTAGAAATTAAACAGTTACTGTGCTTTGCAGCATCCTCTGATCAAGTTCTGCAGGTGAAAATTGAGGCCTGGTGCCAAGTAGAGTCTGTGATTTCTAAATGGAAAAAATCAGAACTGTGTTATCTCAGACTTTCTTTCTGCACTAAATGCATTTCTCCTCCAGAGGCTTGCAACAACAGTATTTCAAGTCCTAGGCCCTTACATTTTACCTTGTAACACTACAGTTTTGAGGTTTTTCAGGAACTTTTCAGAATTAAAAGCCTTCTACAATAGTACCTTCCCTTATGCTAGCTTCTGACCTAACATAATAGTTAAAATAAAGGAAAAATAACCTAGTTTATTTAGCTACAGTCACTGCTGGCTTATTAAAGATAACTCTACCAGTTCCCACAAGAATATTGGTAATCTTTGCTGGTATCTTTACTGAAGTCTCAGATCCCACACTGAAGTGAAAACTTTCAGTAGAAAGTAAGTGCTAAGAGCAGAACATGTGTGAATTTTTTAAAAAGATGAGAATATTTGAAGTAGTGTCAGGATTTTATGATACATGACTCATGTTTTTTGAAGCTCAAGGTTGGCAATACACACATTCACATTGGATAATTTGTAGCAATATTGCTGTCCTCATCCTTTTCCTTAACAAAACACCCACAGTCAGAAAAATACCTTTCCTGAAGCCAGTTTTATTATGAAAGTGGTTTTCTAAAAACAATCACATAAAATGCAAACCTAATGCCTTATCTTCAGGCTTGATGATTCTTAAGGTGTTTTTTTTTTTTCAGGGATAACCTTTCTCATATTCTAATTTCACTTACCTATGGTCAATTCCAACTTTCCATTTATTGGTAATGATGTAGCTATGCCTTTAGATAACAGTAGAATCCCTTTAATGCAGCAAGGTACTAGAGACAAACACTGTCTAGCTGTTAAAACTGTCATTCCTTAGTGCACATATTTTTCACTGCCTCTGTTTTCACAAGACCAAAATAAAATACTTTTTCCTATCTATATTTTCTTCATATTTCATGCAATTTGTTGGAATGGAATGCAGGTACAACATCCTGTGCAAATTAGTCCAAAATTTCCTAAATTATGTGGTGAAAAAGAGATCATTCTCTTGAATATGAGAAGGATGAGTCCCTGAAAAAAAGATATCCTAGTAACTGCTTCATTAATATGATGTCATCAATATTTGCAAGTTTGGTCTCTTCTGGATGTATATAGAAATGCAAGACAACAGTGTTTTTGCACGACAGTCCTTTGGGATTTGCAGTAAGGGCCTTTAATATCCTTGATGTAATTAAATCACAACACTAAAATGAGAAGCTTAACTTTGCAATGATTTTTAGTAAATTTACACAATGATCCTGAAGTAACTGAGACCCACGAAGGCTCTTTGCTTGATTTGTTGCTGTCGAGTAACAGATAGCAAACAGTAAATAGATAGTGATTCAGTATTGTTTTTTCCTTAACATTTAGACAGCAGGTGAAACATTTCAGCTTTCCAAATGCTGTAAAGTTTCAAATTAATCTTCATGAAGTTCAGATCTACACATTCCAAAACAAGAAAAAAATGTTGTTAATTGAAACACAAGACAATTCAACTTCATATGACAGAAATGTTTTGTCTCATTTTATATTTGCACACATCATCATTTGTCAGAGAGTCATGCCACAGGACCCTGCCTCCTGAAATAGCAAGGGACTCAAAACTGAAACAAATGCTCACCCTGGTATGAAATCATATTTCTGAACCACACATACTAGTAAGGTAATGCTTTCTACTGATTCCTTTTTGAACAGACTGTAGTGCTAAAGCAATATTAATGAAGTCATGTATAGTGGTAAAAGCAATCTACCCGATTATGTGATTGGTAAGTAAATGTGGAAACAGAGTAGGAGAAAGTATTTCTTTGCTTTAAGATAAGAAAGAGCGAGAGAGCAAGAGCAAGGGAAGGAAGGAAGGAAGGAAGGAAGGAAGGAAGGAAGGAAGGAAGGAAGGAAGGAAGGAAGGAAGGAAGGAA
>JAAGNO010010010.1:17741-28355 GCA_033439905.1 Ceryle rudis | reverse complement strand
AAAGAAAGAAAGAAAAGAAAGAAAGCTTATTGACCCTTGAAAGACAGGTGATTGCAACTGAGCACGCTCCTCTACAGTGTACATTCTACTGGAGAGAAGCACAGTTTGAATAGCCTGTTTTCAGGGCCACTCTCACTCTCATTTTGTCTGTATTACTGTCAATGCTCCCACGTGCTGGATAGGCACAACCAGAAAAAAATAAGATGTCAGCAAGTAAAATGGGCAAAAGGTGGTGCTTATATACCCAGGGTAAAATTTGCTCTTTTAGCTTTCACCTTTCAATACTGCATTCTTATACAGCAGTCAGCGTTACTAAGGAGCTCTAAGGGAAAATACCTGGGACAGCTTCAACATGAAAAGAGGCTGAAGGAATTTAATTTCCATGCCTAATTCCTATCATGTCTAATGAACAGAAATTATCCACTCTCCTTTTAGAAAAAAGAGGGAAATAAGAAAACATTACAAATGTCTTCTGAGCAGGGTTCATTTTCAACTAATATGAATATTTGTCATTTAAACATCCAACGTCCTGGAAGCTGACAATGCTTTTCAATTATAAGAAAAGGCACATCTGAATTTTCTCTTTTCCTGAAAGGTGACATTTGTGTGAGCGGCAGACTCTTCTCTGTAACTTAAAGCATCTACATCATCTTTTTTTTTTCCAATGTAAGATATTCATTGTGGAAGTTAGAACAAGGTAGGTAGATGCTACATACACCTCCTGTTAACTCGGGCAAAAGTCATATTGCCAGAGATAATTAAGACTCACAATTCACACACTGGACTTGTGCAGAAACAGACACCATTTTATCTTCTGGTTTAAATTTGTTTCTTTGTAGCTCCACTCCATAACTTACTGATCATTATTGTGAAAGACAATTAGTTTATCACGGCTCTCATTTGAAGTGTGCACTTCATAACACACATTATAAACACTGCAACAGATAAATTCACCTTTTTTTCAGGATAGGTCATCCCTTCTCTTGCAAAATGAGAGGATTGTTGCCATTGTCCCTCCGTGGAAATGTGCACTCAGAAATCTACTGGAGGACCACATCTGAGGTCTGGGGCAGAGCTGCTGTGCTAGCTTCCTCCAGCATATTGCCCAAATTTCAAAAAATTCATGGGCAAAAAGCTGTCCCTTCTGCCTAGCCTGGATTCCCAAGAGTGTCCCAAACTACATTTCTATTATGGCTGGGGTCCACAGTCCGAGTCATACTCTGCCTCTTGTAGGCTGGGCTTAACTGGAAATACAACAGGGCTACATCATCCTTTTTCAATTTCCTTCTCTCAAGAAGGGGCATAGCATTCATCCCTCTCCATCCATCTGTTTGTCTCCTCCTCTATGTGCCCAGAGTCCTGTGATCAGAAGTAAGTGAAGGACAGAGCTGCAGAAATAACTGAGCTGCTCTTCCACAAAATAGAGGGGCACATGTGGAAAGATTGTTTTCCTGCATAAGTTGTGAAAGAGTCCTCACATTTGCTCACTGCTTGCATTGGCACATGATTGACATGAAACTCTTGGACTTTCAGGACTGGTCCATGAGAAGTGGAAAAAAAAGTCTAGTGGGGTTTTAGCCTTATTTTACTGGTTTGGCTATATAAATCCTAAGGAAGTAGGATCATATGGAAACCAAATTGTGTCCGGTTTACTTGCTTATTTTGTAAATTTAGTTCATTCTCGTTAGTAATTGCATGGAATCCTAATGACCATGAAAATACAGAATGAGCTATTTTTCATTCCTCTTCCAGCTGGGCAGGTCTCTGAATTATTTCTCCTCAAGCAAGAAACTGTCCATCTGGTTGGCATGACAGTGACATAGGATCTCCCAACAGCTGTTTCAAACGCTGCTAGAAACTACAGAGCATTCTGTGTGGCAACCAAGTCTATACCTCCACATTATTCAGAGTTATGTGGGTAAAACCCCACTCACTGAGATAAGAGTATGTCTCATTCAGTATGAAATTAATAGCCAGCATTTTCCTAATTCACCATAGCAACAGTGATATAATGGCAAAAGAGTGAGAACAGCCTGGTAAAGCAGACTGTGCATTGGGGAGGGTGGATGAAGCAGATAACAGCTTACATTTGTTGCATACAGAGCTTTGCTAGTGGTCAGTGCAAGATTAGCAAAAGATAAAAGGAAAGAAGATACAGTGTACAATAGTGTCCTGTAACTATCTTGGAGAAATATAAAGCATGTTCTTGCACTTCTCATGAGTGTTAGAGTCGCCTTCCAGGTGAAATGTTTAGCATTTCAATATCCCATAATATTGCAGTCTGTTATAAGATCAGTGAATTGTAGGGCCCCATATTTTCTTAAGACATAAAATAGGGAATTGAGAAAAATAGATGAATATATTTTATAACCTCCAAAACTCCAAAACCAGCCACAAAGGTATGTAACCAAGCTTGTAGAAAACTGTTGCTATGGGGTCAAATCTGTGAAGATGATAAATCCCCAAAAAGTATTGTCCTATAAATGAAAGCAAAGCTATGGAAAAGGTCGTTACATACTAATATGCTGCTTGGCAGTATATAATAGAAGCTGACCAACATCTAGCCCTCAAAGAAATATCTTAGAAGATAGTATAATTCTTTACATTCAGCTGCATGCTCGATTTTGCATGGTGTACATCTATCTGTCTGTGAGGTTTTGTGCTCTCACATGGACATAATTATGGAAGCCTGTTTATATCACTTGATCAAAGTGAATATAAAATCTGGAAGAAATTCCAGGTTGCAAGCCCATACACTTCAATGTTACCAGGACATCACCTCGAGTATTTAGTACTCAGAATATTCTACCCTCTCTCTCTTGCCCAGAATAACCCTTTTTCTCTCCTCTATAAACATCTGCTATTTTTTATGAAATTTTATGCCTTTAAGTATCCTTTCTGAACCACCAAGACCATTGAAAGAGTGAAAGAAACATTGAAAGAAACATTGAGCACAAATAAGAGTAATTATACCATAAATTTAGACAAAATGTCAAGACACTGAACAAACCAAATCACTTCCATCATGAGTATTATGAGAACCCTCATCATATTTAACTAACTAGGAAGACAGGCAACACTATGGCAACAAAACCAAATCTCTAAAAAATTGAAAGAGTGAAAAAAAAAAAAGTTAAATAAAGGCAATGTCTTAGAGCAAACTAAGTACTCCGATAAGCAGGTACGTGAATTACCTTAGTAAAATGTGAGACACTTGGAGGTGAAAAAAACTTGAGATTTTTGCTTCATGGCAACTGTTTTATAGCTAGTACTTACATCATTCCACATTCAATTTATACTGAATTCCATTGACCTTGCATGCAATCAAAACAGCACCAGAGAAAGCCATTTTTCCTTAAAAAAATAACTTCTTTAGGGTCTATGATAACACCATCAACATTAGGTTCTCTCACCTTTTCATCTATAACAGTAGGTCATATCTTGAATGGTATGTGACTTTAAATACTTTTTAAGGTTTTTTATGACTATACACGCTAAGCTAGCACCCAACACACACTCTCTTGACACAGAAATAAAAGATGTCCTTGGGTATTTTTAACGCATGAAGTATGAAGGATTCATAAAAGGAGAGATTCCTAATTACCCTTTCAGTCAACAGAAACTAGATGAAGGACTCAGAACTTGAACTAAAGAAGGTTTTTTTTGTTTTGTTTCTATTTGTTGAGGACATCTATGCCTTTTACACTTCATGGATAATTGCAAATGCAATTACAATTTTTCTCCTCTGTGTTTTCAAGTCCAGTATGAGCAATACATGACAATGGGTTACATTCAGGCCTTTGGCTTCTTTATTTTCTTCATCTCTAACTTCATATTGCTCTGCTTTGTATTATTCCAAGACAGCAGAACAGTGGATAGAAGATTAGAAATTATGCACTTCTTAAATATCTACAACACGGTCTGTGTGGTTTTCTTTAAACTGTCTTAATCTCATAGAAGCAGGTGGTGTATTTGTCCTATTGTCAATCTGACCATACTAACAGTACATAAATTTGGCTTTTTAGAGAGGACTAAAAATCTCTACAACAATAATACATACAAATCTTAGTCTTCTTGCAACACTTGTGAAATTTCATCATCTTCCTCTTCTCAATAAGTATCCTAAGTCTTTCAGGAAAGGAAAAAATCGCCACACAAATTCAGAGGAGCATAGCTGATTTAATATCTTCCTCTTCCCAGCCTGAGCCTTTCTAAGCAGTCCTTTGAACTGATGCCCTTTTGGATTCAAATAGTATGACTAATAATTGCCATATATGTCTCAGAATCTGCTATGCCCATTAAGATATAGCTAGTTTTCCCTCCACCCCTTACTACATCAAACACAACAGCCACCTTTTCTTAATGATCTCATTCTACAGGCAGGCTTATTTGCCTTATCTTTCATTCCTTATGTAGCCTTTAACTGAGTTACAGTAAGCAGCCCAGTAGGGTTGTAGTTAGCACACAAAATGGACATGTTTGTACCCTCTGTTAATTTAAGCCTATTGAGGCTTGTATTAAAGAGCTTTTAAAGATAATTGAGAATCTCAACCTTTTTGTTTACCCAAGCCCTTTAAAATCTCATCTTCCTTTGACTTTAATCTGTTAAACCTTTGATGATAGTTGTTAACCTGCTTGTATTTATCAACAACTCAAAATCCACATTACTACTGTGAAGCAGCAAGCTTCTGCTTAGTCTGTGATGTGCTGGAGGGGAGGGGGACAAGGGCAGAAAGGGAGGCTTTATTGAACCAATTTCTATGAACAAATCCTTTACGCTTGAGAACATCTGGACAAGAAACTGTCTTAAAAGTGTGTTGTAAACATGGGGGTGCTTATAGACCAAGAAACATTTAATTGTGAGGAGAAACGCAGATACAGTTTCGAGGAAAATGAAGGTGTTGTTTACTTTACAATTGTCTAATTCTTAAGTTTTTTTCCATTTATAGACATTCCCTTGGTAAGATAATTTTAAGTACCTTTCCTTCCCACAGATATTTTCACAAGTCATGGGGACACAACAATAACACAGCAGATCCTTGTCCCATTTAGGCTGGTTGATTTCAGGCATCCACACTTACACCAAAAGCAGCACCTCATTCCTTCTGTTTTCTCAATGGTTCAGGGTTGTCCTGGTTTGAGTGAGAACAGAATCAAGGCTGTTCAGTGATTTTACTTTTCAGCCAAGTATCTTCCAACTGCAGTTTTTGAAGTTAGCAGCCTGTTTTTGTAGGCAGTGTCTGCTGCTGGCAATGATAACAACCCATGTTTAGAGTTACTACCAAGGATTGAGATGCAGACCAACATCACTGCTAAATCTTGTGTACCACATTGGGGGTTGCAGAAAGTAAAAGGCCATACCTGTGGGGAGGAGCAGCAAGGACAGGTGACCCTAAACTGACCAGTGAGGTATTCCATCCCATATATATCATATTCCGTATAAAGCTGAGGGCTCATGAGGGTCAAGCTCTCTTCTGCAGTGGCTGGCATCGAGGAGGACTTTGTCAGTTCTGACTTTGATCTTGATCTTTGTGTTTCTGAATCCAGTTCCAGAATCCAGCTCCTGAATGGTTCCTGTCTGCTGTTGAGTCCAGCCTGGGACTTCCCCAGTGCCTGCTCCACAGTGTCAGTGGTGACAGTGATGTAATTGCCATCAAGGGGGGTGTGTTCTATAGTAGTTTTTATATATATTTGCGTATATTCCATTTTTTAATTATTATTATCATTAAAGCTGTTCTAGCATTCTTTTCTAATCCATAAGTCTGTCTTCCCCTTAGGAGAGGGAGAGGAGTCAACAGAGAGCATCTGTTACAGGTCTAGTGGGTGGCCGACCTTAAACATTGACAAGAGTCTAAGCCTCCTACAGGACAACACATGAGATCTCAGCAGTGGTTTCCACACAAAAAAAAACCACTCACTGCTGCCCCAGAAATCTTCTCTCAGTAAGGCAATGCAAGGCTGCCTTTGTGGGTCAAGACCCCAAATACCAACTACTTCAGATAATTTAAACTAATACAGTGACTTTGAAGTTACATGCAATGTGCTCCACATTTCACACGGAGCTGGCATGGGCTAATTTCTAGTAGAAAAAGTTTAAAATAAGGGGCTCTTAGAGGTATGTAGTGGTGTTCCACAAATGAGTTAGAAATACTGGTGCCAGACAGCCACAACGTTTGTGCTGATGATATGGCTATTTATAGTCAGAGGAAAAGCAGCAGCACACTTCCTCTGAATTCTGCTCCAACACTTACACTCTTTGAGGCCTCATTTAGGAACAGATCCAGATTACAGCCATTGATCCCTTGCCATCAAATCACCCAGGGCAAAGTGCAAGAAGAGCAGGGAAGTAACTGTGAAGCCCAACTCTGCTTGAATTCACATGGTGCCTTGTTGGCATTCACAGTTCACATTGCTTCAACCAAGGTGGGCCACCAAAAATAAAAGCCACCAAGGGGCTAGTTGTCTAGTGAGCAAGATTAACATGACTTGTGGCTCCTTTCTTTGACCTTCACTGACTCTTTTCCCTCTGTGCAGAATAAAGTTACCCCTGAGATAAAACCAAAGCAAACTCACACTTGCCCCACACAAAGTCAGCAGCCTGTGCAAAGTTTCACAGGTATCACAATATCTGTCTAAAGGCCCAAATAACAGGATCAAAAAAATCCTGGAAAGTATGATAAAAAGGGTATTTCTGCTGAACCCCAGGGAACCACACGTGTATATGTTTATTATTACTTGGTTTATTTTTACAAAAGTCAAGAAAGGTGATATGGGTGAAAGGAAAATTCTAATTGCAGCATTCTCACAGTTCCAAAAATTCTCTTCCCAGGTTCAAAGCACCCTCACTGTGCTGGACCAACAGAGCAGCACGGTTTGAAGTTGAAAAGAAGGATAGTGTGGCTGCTGCTCTTTGAAGAGTGGAATAAGAAATAGTAACATTTAAGAAGCTTGGAAACAACTTTTAGAAATATACTTTAAAAAAAAAAAAAGTCTATTTTTAAATGGTAGAAGTTTAATGAAAAATGAGAAAAAATGTTTTTTAAGTCTTTGTTTTGGTTATCCATTTTCTATGAATAGAACCTTTCTCTCCCTCATTATTCCTCCTACCCAGGGAAGAAGGTCTGTGGCAGAACAGATAAAAGAGTCAAATACCTGTATTGATGAATGTGTTTTTAAGCATTACATATACTTGGCAATGATAAATTACTGCTTTACACATAAATGCATAGTAGGGTGTGTATATGTGATTGTACAAATGTATTCACACACATACATGCTTATACAGTATAGATACACAGACATTACATATCTGTTTAAGAGATCACACCTGTATATATTTATGCATATTAAATGCATAAATTTAGACCTTGTCAATAGTGCATGTATTTAACCTTACATGTGCAAATAAACACATAAATTTAAACCTGGACATCAGTAAACATGCATAATTTCCATCCAGTGGTCAAAGCTTTACCTAAGATTTATGTGCAAAATTTTCCTCCTAGCCCACAGCAGCACAAGAGAAATCAAGAGCAGACCCCATCTATTTTCTTCTACCCCCAAAAAGCGGGAGTATCTCCTACAGACACAAACATAATGCAAGATCACCTCTGAGATTTTAGATATCTGTTAGTAAAAAATGAGTTGTCTAGTGCTGATCACCACAGCTAGGAAATGTTGCTGCTGAACCAAACACTATTTTCCTTTGTACCCGTGTATTTTTGGAACATTAAGAACATTACTGAGGATGGTTGGTATCATGTCAGACCAAAAAAATCCAGTCAGCCCATAACATTGTCTCTCACATAACTAATAAACAACAAAGAACTAAGAGCAGAGCAAGCACAATTTTTTTTTTTCTTTTCCATGATACAGTTTGATTTAGTGTCCCTTCCATGCATGACAGCCAAGAGTACAGCCTGGATTGTCCTGATCCGTTATCTCTTCACTCTGTTTTTCACAGATGCAAATACACAGAGACAAGACTAGGCTGTACAGAGTTTAGTAAGCAGTGCATAAAAGGGTTGGAGCTAAATTTCACTCTGGACAAGAGACCCTGCTCTAGAGCAGGATCATGCTTTCTGCCAAACAAGGACAAGCTGGGAGACAGAAGCGGAGGTCAAGGATTTAAGATGCCTTCCCCTACCATAGGGGCAGCACTCAAAAGGGAGCAGTTGTAAAGCAACACAGGTCATGACAAACAGAAGCATAGAATAAGGGAGCACACATGTGGTCCCACCTCTTTGCACATTTGATGAACAGCCACTAGAACTGAGCCAGCATGGAGGGAAAAATATTCTGCTGCTGATTTTAACCTAAAGCAGATTACTCTTCCCACAGGCTATGATAAAATTGGGAAGCAGACTCAAGGTTACTAATTTTGTCTCTTTTCAGCTCCCAGGAGCATGTGATTAGGCAAATATCCCTTAATCAGGTTTGATTTTACTGCTAGACCCCATACTAATATGAGACCACACCATGTTACAATTTCTGCTGACAATTCTGAAATTTGAGAAGCTGTAAATGAAAGCCATTTCTGAATTTCTTCTATGTGCCAAACCTCACTTTCTGTTGTTGCACCGGGCTGGATGCAGGCGCCAAATCACAGAATAGCTGAGGCTAAAAGGGACCTCTGGACGTCATCTTGTCCAATTCTTCTCCTCAAGAAGGGACACCTACAGCTACTTTCCCAGGACCATGTCCAGACAGCTTTCGAATATCTTGAAGGAGTGAGACCATCTCATAGGCCAACCTGTTCCAGTGACCAGATTAGTAGGAGTCACACATGCACACATGACTAACTGGGAGAAAAACATGAGACAACAGAGTTAAGGGTCCTGGACCTCCCCTTACCCTGCCATGAGTTTGTGGTTTGTGTCCTGTCACTCCATACCCAGAAACTGCTTTTTGTTAGGGCTTTTCCCAGCCCTGGCTCTTTTTACACCTCTCAGTCCAATCTTATATAAATCACTCAAGGTAATTCTCAGCCCTGACAGTCAAAACATATATAAGCTGCTGTTCTCTGAAAACATGGTGTCATTGTTTTAGCAGATATGATTCCTGTACAGAAGTTGCCAGAGTGGATGATATCAATGGCACAGATGTCTATCCCAGCTTAGAGGGTAAACAGGACTAAGTGCTTCCAAAGAAAGGATAAAAGCCCTTCAGTGGACAATTAGGCAGAACTACCCAACTGTGGGCAATCTTTAGCCAATTTCAGGCAGTCAATGACTGGTTTATGCCCTTGGAGCATACAGACTCATCTCCCTTATGAATTTTTATCCCAACTAGCAAAACTGCAGGTATTTTTATTTGTCATTTGCAAGGCTGAATCCTCATTTCTGAGGTACTAAATTAATTGTCTCAGATGTAAAGCCCTTCAGACTCTACGTTTTTTTGGTGTAAAGACCATGCCTTTTTTAGATATGAATGGGGCAGCACTGAGTGGAAGCACATGGTCCTTGAAAAGACTATGTCAAATGTAGTAACACTGTGCTTTGTACTGTCATTTAAAAGCATTAAATTTTCTCAAGATAATTCCCCTCCTTATTACATGCACCACTGCACAGCTTTCTGGTGAACTACTTTCTTGACTTGAAAACAAAGAGAAAAACAGAGTGCAGGAAAATCTCATGTGGCTTCACATGGCATCCACTCAGGAAACACAGGGAGTCGTACAGATAATCTAGGAGTCTTGAGCAGCAATCTTCCACATTTAACAAGGTATGACTGGGTCAATGTGCCAGAATAGGAACATTGGATTTGGTTCACACTGAACTGCGTAAGAGTACCACTATGTTTATCTTGCCTTGCTAAAGTTACATTATTTTCAGTATATGTAGTTGTAATATTCTACTACTGAATTTATTAACAGATAATATTGCATGTAAACGCATTAGCATCATTTATGTTCAGAACTTCATAATGTGCTGGTAACAGCAGACAATAGATTTAGTCTCCAGAGAAGGTATTAGGTTTCCTTAAGAACAGTAACAGGGATAAGCACCATCAAAAATGGAAGTTTGCAGCTAAAGCACTTTTCTATCCTTCCCCATAGAAAGCACTGAAAATAATGGAAATTCATAGACTCACATAGAAATAGTTTGGACTTCAAAAATTGTCTAGTTCATATCTCCTCCCAAGGTAAGATGAATTATACAAAATTTAGGTCACTTAATCTATTCCTCCATTTCTGCAGTGTTATCTTTTATTATAATTGCATTTTAGGTATGTGTCATGTCTCAGGTAGCCTAAGTCACTAGGTATCCACAGTCTATCATATATCACTTTTAAAATTAATCATATTAATATTGAAAGCATCTGTTCACCTAATTTTCTTTCTAACATAAACTCTTTTGTAACCCTAACATAGCTGTTCACATTCCTGCTGTTTATCTTGCCAACATACAGTTTACAGAATTTATCTTAAATATCTCAGAACAGCTGATGCAAATTTCCCCAGCTCTATATGTTGTGCTTTAGTTACACATTGGTATTTGGAAATGGTAGGCCAGTCTAGTAGTTCTTGTCAAGCAATAGCAGTGGCATGCTGGTAAATGGAAATAAACTTGTTCAAAAAGAAAGCTCAAAGAAAACTCTTTGTAGGTTTTATAT
>JAAGNO010010010.1:0-17684 GCA_033439905.1 Ceryle rudis | reverse complement strand
AAAAAAACCACAACCACACTACACTTGCAAAGCCTATGTTTTGCATCCACTGCATTCCTTCCCAGTTCCTCAGTTCCAACTAATGAAGAGATCAGGTTAGGTCATTCTCTACAGGAGCATGATTCATTCCTCCTAAGAGCCATAAGATCAAAAACCATAAAATGTAAAGCCCGTTTCAGGTTTCTGTTGAGACTTCTTTTGTCCTAGTCAGGTATGGGTTCTTCCTCTTCACAACAGAAATTGGTTGTATTAAATTTAACAAAGACATTCTCGAAGAGTCCAAGTGAAGTGTGACTAAATTCTTGGCTCCAGTACCTCTCAAGCAGTGTTAAAATTTACACTTCCTTTAGTTTTTCTAGTGACAGAAAAATCTTGTCCCAACATGCAGTGTTAGGTTCCATATTGGTTTTAACGGATTCCTTAATAATGCTTGTCTTTTGTACTTCCCAGCATGTGGACTTTTTTAGTAGAATTCGTTGTGGGGGTTGTTTGCCCTAAGGACTAATGTCTATTTTCCTTTCTCAACTAAAAGTCCTGTTGACATGATCAAGAGCCTACCTCCCTAAAAGAATGGGCATGTACTGTGGGGCATTTCAGTTTAAAAAAAGAAATGGCAAAAGCTTTGAATCAAGAATTCAGATGATCTACATCCAATGTTAGAATTACACCAATGCCCCTCAGGGCTGAACCTAAATAAATATCAGGATCCTCGACATTGCTACTGACATTATATTACACTGAATAATAGTTCCCTTTCTCCTTAACCCAAGAAAATCCCAGCACATTGTACATGAAATATAACACTGATTAGGGACCAAGGAACACCACCACAAATTCCAGAGATTAGTGTCTGCAGATCAGACACTCAGATGGCTGGGGGAAGACATTTTATCAGCCACTAGAAAACATATGCAACTTTGATCCTGCTGTTGCATGTTGGGTTTCTGTTGCTTTTGGCCTGTGTTTGCAGTATTAAATGCCACAATACTGATGAATTCTCAAACACCATATGATATCACTAACACAGAGCAGGTCAAACAAATTCCAAGATATCTAGCAATGGAGTTCAGATTCAATGTCCCTGTAAACCCCTGGTTTCTTGGTTTAATCAAATGTTGACTTAGAAAAATATATTTTACTGCACTTTGATGCCTGCCCTGGAGTTCCTCCATCCCTCCATCACTTTATAAAGGTTAGTGCTGAAATGTAGTAAACAGCCATTAATAGAGATCATATTAATCTTTAGAAATGAGCAATTGCTGGCTTTGCAAAGCCATGTTGACATTTTGCCACCCTGCTCTGCTGCCAGCAAAATTTGGTAATTTAATGAAGCAGAGATCTAACAAATGCGCAAACCTTGGTGGATTATTCAGCATCAAGGTTTGCATTACAGTATGTGAAAAAAAAGGATTAAAGAAGGACTTTTTAGTCATAGAAAACCCCGATCACTGGATTAAAGCACAATGGAGCTGGCAAGAAGGACAAATTATCTATAGAATTTAATGGTAACTTGGCTCTATCAGGTCCTACAGCTTTAATTTCAATACAGCTTTTTCTTTTTAATGTCTTGTTTGCCAGCAGTAATACTACTGGGTTAGAGTGGCCACCAGGCTGTGGCTATTTACATAAAAATTAGGTAAATGTATTTAATAATGAAAAAAATTACATGGCTGGTGGATATTAGAGAGGTTCCATAGCTTTGAACACTGCTTCTGTGAATCTCCATTAAATTTAAATGATCAGGAGAAGAACTCCATTTCACTTACAGCAGCCAGCAAAAACTTCCAGTCATTATCTGCCACAGCAAGAACTTCATGTTGAATGCTGAGAGGCTTAGTAAGTGTGTCTGCACCAAGTTAACAGTGTGTTGATTATAAAACAGAGAGCAGATACTCAAGTGGTTGAAAATGCCAGCCCTACCCTACCTTCAAAATACTAATCTGGTTTATATGCACTGTGTAACAGAAATAACTGATGGGAAGGAATAGGCTCATAGTGCAAAAAGATGATCCACATTCACTAAAGATTTTTTCTGTATTTCATTTTAGTATTCCTGCTCCCTCTCTTAGTGATTTCCCCTGTTCCTTTCCAGTTTTTTGGAGTGAACGAGTGGAAAAACTTCACCTGGCATCATGGGGATGAGAGATGTAATACCGTCCTCAGCAGCTGCAGCCCAGATTTGAGAAATGAAGAGCTAGTATTGGGGATGTAAGTGAAGGTGGCACCACGTTAAAGATGGGTAGTCCTATCATATCTGCTCTTCACCAGGAGATGGAAGGCAGAGAAGCACATAACAGACTGGCAAGTGTGGGGAAAGGGGGTTAGACAAGATAGAGGGGGAAATCGAGCCTGGTATGAAATAAGAAGGGATACAGATGAAGAAGGATTTATTTAGGACCACTAAGAAATTATAACATCTCCCCTTTAAGGTACTTGTACCTTCTGGGCAATAAAAAGAAAGGGTGCTCAGTTTGGTCAGCCTAACCTCACCTACAGCATAAGCTTGTCAGTTTGCAGCAGGAGCTAGTGTCACAGAGAAACAACGAACTCAGGACAACAGGCTGTAAATGACTATGGCCAACCAAGGAAGGCAGGGAAAGGTATCACGGTATAGTATCCTCTCCTGCTCCTATGCAATTTTATTTAACCTGTGCTTCTTAGAGGCAGGTGGTAAACCCAGACTGAGGTGTTCAGTATTGGAAGGAAGGACTAGATGGATTTGTAGAAACACACTTCATTACTCTCCTTTTCTGTGCACGGAATGGATGCAACTGGATTAATGCAGAAAGTTGTGTCACAGAATATGAGGGTGAGGTGTTTTATCCATATGTCTGTTACCACAGGTAAAACACAAGGGGGTTGCATATGTGGGTATCCAGAGTGCCCAGGTACTCTCACGGGAGCTAACACTCTCAGGGTTCAGGCAGCAATCTAATGAGTGGGAAAAGTACATTATATAAATTGAAATGGTTTTGGTAGGAAAGAGTAAGAGCAGACATATGGGAACATAATAAGGAGAACACTTTATGGAGACATAAAAAACTAAGTTCAAATCCACTCAGCAGATGATGGAACTAAAATGTCATCTTCCACAGCACTTGGGAGGGAAGTCTTCCTCCCCGATCCCCACTTCACCCCACAGTCATCATTTGGGAGATTATTTTTATATTGACCAAGTTATTTGTCAAACACAACCAAAGCAAATTCTTTAAAAAGATTAAAATTATATTAAGGTTTGGACACAAATAAGAGCCCTACATAAAAAGCCCCATTTTTTTTCCTCAAAAATCATCTTTAAGCTAAAGAGTATTCTTAAAATATAATGGCTTCTGTATCCTTTTTATCACATTTCACTGATCAGAAGACCTAATACATTTCTAAAAGAGAACCCACTAGAACAAAGACATCAATGACTCTACGTTTGTTTCTTACTAAACATAGGCTTGTATGTTGGTTATATTGAGTAGCCGTGTTTGTTTATTTGAAGTAGGCCAGTCCATTTCATGGTTTACTACAAATTATCTGATTATTCAAGCAACTTAAGAAAAAGATTCTCTAAATAAAGCTTATTTCCATTCTTTTATTATGGAAAATAGATAATTAAACCATTACAGTACAGATGTCTCCCAGCTCTTTTTCTAATCCACTTCATTTCTCTTGAACTGCTTTCTCTGGCCCTTTCTGCACTATGAATATAGGGGGAATAAAAGCGGCGATGTTTTTATTTTTTTCTCCCCCCAAAATAAACACCTCTAATAAGATGACTGGTCCCTTGTGCCTGAGAATGCAACTCCTCTCCATCAGGAGCTGTTGTGAGTAGGAATTCTTCATGTGTTCCTTAAGAATTAGGATAGTTTATCTGCTAAAAAGAAGATGCCTTGCTTCCTCACTTCAAGCCTGGCTGGTTATTATGGTTAGTGGGTAGTAAAGCCAAGACTGTTCCTTATTTCTCTATAATTCACCTCAATTCTCCAACACCTCTACTATGGACCATTGCAAAAGTCAGAAAAGAGAGCAAAGTGTTTTTCATTAAAAAAGACATCCATAGACTACACAGCACAGCCTATAATATTCTGTTACATATCCTCGACATATCCTGTTATAACCACCTTCACCTATCCTGTTTTATCAAACATTCCTAGCTCTAAAATCATGATCTAGAAAAAGGAGTGGGTAAAGGAGAAATAGCATGTGAAAATAATTATTTGGATAAATTTAAAAGGAATGTCATTTTACAGTCTTTTTAAATTCCTGTGTACCACCCTATCCTGCTCCTTACTGCACTGATTATGCTGTAGCTTAAGAAAGTACCTGCTTAATACTTTATGCTAATTTCATACTGACTTTACCCCCATTAGCCTTTAACCTGTGTAGACTTAACCAGGACATATTTTAATTACAGTCTCTCTGAGGAAATCACAGTTATTTTTCACATGTACAGATAGAGATTTCCATAATCAGAAGAAATTCCTTGGGTACATTTCCTCAGAATTAGCCTTTACTAACCTAAAAAAAACCACCTTACCAACCCTCTGTGCTTCTTCCTTAAGCACTCCTCATTCTTCCCATCCCAACACCGAGGTGCTCCATAGATCCTCTCCATCTCATTTGTCATAGCTGGCTCCATTCCCCTGGGCTGGATCCAAGAGATTGTGTGACTGTGCAAGCTCACAAACAGCTTAAGGAAGCAGTCCTGCACTACGTACCCTTTCTTAATTTGTGCATAGTTACTATCTTAATCGATATCTCAGTAATTAAAATCTTGCATGATCAATTCTCTGGCCTTCCACAGGCCTCTCTAATTTAAAAAGCATTTCCCAGTCCCCTAACTCTACGTTGAGGTTGGCTGTTCCGAGAATCACCAAACTCCCTTCTCTGCTTTCAAGTTCTACAGTCACTGTTCTTGGCCATGTCAGCTAATATATTTTCTGAGGCTTCTCGTTACAAATTTAATTATATCATCCACCAATATTGTCAAGTCCTTGCTTGATTCTGCTTACTCTTCACTAAATGCAGTATCAAGTCCCCACTCATTTTCTTTGCTCACTTTTGCCTCTTGCTACAATAATAATACAACCATTATCTCTGAAATTATTCTACCTCCAGTCAATAATCTTAAACTCTAATCCGACTTCCCCTGAAGTCCATGGTGCAACATCCATTTTAAGAACACAAGATGGGTGAATAGTGTTTACTCTTGAGGACACATTCACACCTCAATATAGTGCTGCAATCATACTAATTAAAACAGAGTCATTAAATTCCACCAAAATCTCTGCATCTAATTATCAGAAACTATGTAATATCTCTAAATAGCAATGTAGATGACCACATACAAAATGACTTCAAGCTTTCTAGGTGGAGAATATGAACAGCCCAAACAGAAAAAGCAGTGCTAATGGGCAGAACATGTGTTTTACATTTATTTAAATTAATAAATATTTCTATCCTTTATAGTTAATATGGACTTTGTCTCTTCTCTACCCTATGCGTCCATTCCTTCCTCCTTAAAGAAAGTAGGATGAGGTCAGATGTACTGGGAAGTCCTCACCACACCACACAACAATTTTAAAAGGACTGCAGCACTTCGGTTAATAATCCAGCATTTGAACCAAGTGCTGTTATAGGTGTCACAAATGCCCTTTATCCTGTTACAGCAATTGTAAAAGCAGAAAGCCTCTGAGTATATTTAGATTTCTGCTTTCCTAACATGGCTGCTTTTGGGCAAAGAAATATTCCGTGATATGTGTTTGTACAGTGGCCCATGCAATGGGTTTCTCTGGGTGCTGAAATAATAAAATATCAATAAACAAACTACCATTCCAGACTTCTGCTTCTGAATTTATCACAACTACCAGCAACTTATCCCATTCAATACCAGTAAACAATAATCTGTATTTCCCTTTTATTGATTTTCTATATAAAGGGTCTAAACTTTTTAAACATCTCTGTTTGGGTTTTTTTTTAATTAAATTATTGGTATTAATATGTGATTCTGAAGAAGAACTCTTCCTGCTTCTCCTGACTGTCATGCCAACTGCCTCAGTCACAGGGTGAAAGTTATGTTTTCATGATGCCTTTGTTCAGAGCCTCACATTCTAGCGAAGGCCTTCTGATTCTGATGTGATTGCAGTCAAATAGCAAAACTGTCTCTGAATTCAGTGATCCAGGATCAAGTTCTTAATCATTCTCCCAGAATAGCAGGCAGTATTTCTCATCCCTCCTCCAGTGCCCTTGCACTCAGGAGGTTAGAGTCTTAGCTGGTGAAAATTAACCAGCACAGCTGTATGGACTGCTGTGGACCAATTCACACTATCTGAAGATTGTGCCTGAAGGCAGTTTCACATTCTTCTTTAAAAAAAAAAAAAAAAAAAGTAAGGTCAGCAACAAAAAGAATAGGTTGTTCACTCACTAATTAAGTGACCACATTTCTAATCAAATTTTCCCATGAAGATGCTTCAATGCACCCCTGCACACTACAGGGGAAAAACTAGCAGCTTGAGAACCTCCTGTTGAGATTTTTCAAAAGTGCCTCAGAGAATTAGTAGCCAACATGGAGCTGCAAGAGGATTTCTGCCAATTAATTCAATAGACCAACAATTTCCAGCACTATTTGTATGTTAGCTAAATCTACATTAAAACACATGAAATCACCACAGGGCCTATATCTGTTTCCCCGAAGAACTAGCAAAGCACAGTTCTCATAAATTTGTGATTAATTCTCATAAAATTGAGATCATTGTGTTCTTCACACCACTGGATGTTAATGGTTTCTTGTGAAATGCCCCAACACATAGCTGTAAGACACCTGGGGTGACCACTCCACAAGAAGATCAACACACAGAACATTACATTTCCCACTCAGTGCACTTCACATAGGTCTTTCATTAATCTGCACCTTCCTCTGCTTTCTGTTTCCCCTCCTTGTAATTAAGAATAGACCACACAGCAGAGCTTCTCCCCTTATGGAATTTTCTCGCTGGCATGTGTATGCCTTCCTGTCCCCTACTCATACCAGCCCCTCTGGAACTCTTCAACCTCTCAGCTCAGACAACAGCTCAGGTACTTCTCACTTGAGCCTGAAGAGATCCCACGAATGAAACTCTTGGCTGATCTTGCTGTCCAACCACATCTACTCAGATAACAACTCATAGAATCATAGAAATGTCTGGGTTGGAAGGAACCTCTAGAGGTCATCTAGTCCAACCCCCTGCTGAAAGCAGGGACATCTTCAACTAGAGCAGGCTGCTCAGAGCTTCGTCAAGCCTCACCTTGAATGTCTCCAGGGATGGGGACTCAACCACCTCCCTGGGCAACTTGTTCCAGTGTTCTACCAACCTCATGGTAAAGAGCTTCTTCCTTACATCTAGTCTAAATACACTCTTTTCCAATTTATAACCATTGTACCTCATCCTTTCACTTCAGGCCTTTGTAAACAGGCCCTCTCCACTCTTTTTCATCAGCTTCCTTCAGGTACTGGAAGGTGGCTATTAGGTCTCCCCAGAGCCTTCTCTTCTCAAGGCTGAACAATCCCAGTTTCTTCAGCCTGTCCTCATAGGAGAGGTGCTCCAGCCCCCTGATCATCCTTGTGGCCCTCCTCTGGACCTGTTCCATCAGGTCCGTGTCCTTCCTGTGCTGAGGGCTTCAGAGCTGGATGCAGTATTCCAGGTGAGGTCTCACCAAAGCAGAGTAGAGCAGTAGAATCACCTCTCTCAGTCTGTTGGCCACACTTCCTTTGATGCAGCCCAGGATGCAACTGGCCTTCTGGGCTGCAAGCACACACTGGTTGCTCATGTCCAGCTTCTCATCTCCCAGCACCCCCAAGTCTTTTTCTGAAGGGCTGCTCTCTATCACCTACTTCCCCAGCCTGTATTGATAGTGGGGATTGTTCTGCCCAGGTGCAGGACCCTGCACTTGCTCTTGTTGAACCTCATGAGATTCACCTGGGCCCACCTCTCCAGCTTGTCTAGGTCCTTCTGGATGACGTTCCATCCCTCTGGTGTGTATTGACAGCACCACTCAGCTTGGTGTCATCTGCAAACTTGCTGATAGTGCACTCAATCCTGCTGTCTCTGTCAGTGATAAAAATGTTAAACAAGACAGGTCCCAGTACAGACGCCTGAGGGACACCACTTGTCACTACTCTCCATCTGGACTTTGAGCCATTGACCATGTGTACAGCCATCCAGCCAATTCCTTATCCACTGAACAGTCCACCCATCAAATCCATATCTCTCCAAATTGGCGAGTAGGATGTTGTGGGGGACCGTATCAAAGGCCTTGCAGAAGTCCAAAACTAGCACTGCAGCCATGCCAATAAGGCATAAGCTTTATTCAGTTATCCCAAATAAGGCTTCTTTTGCTTCTTCATCATCCAAAAACAGAGTACTTTGCAGCTATTATGCCGATAAGCAGTGTTGATTAGAAGTACCTGGAAAAAAATATGCAACCCCATGTAATGAACCTGTTGCGTCATTCATCACTAGTTTTGCCAGGGGGTGAAGTATTCAGTCAATGGAGCACCAACAGGTTAGTTCAGCATTTGTTTACAAAAGTTACTCCATAACAGCCAGGAAACTCATGTACACAGATGAGAACAAAAATAGCCAGTTTCAAGCTTCAAAAATGGGGTGAGATAGCCAGTGTCTTAAGGATCATTACATTTAAGTGAGGTCTTTGCTTTAAAAAGACCTAGTAAAATTCCCTGTGTGTCTGTGGTATTCACTTCCCATCTACCCCTACTCAATTCCCAGAATAAGAGCCTGTGTGTCATGGTTTAACCCCAGATGGCAACTAAGCACCATGCAATTGCCTGCTTATTCCTCCCTTCTTATGGTGGGATGGGGAAGAGAATAAAAAACAAGTAATCCTGTGGGTCTCTGAGATAGGAACAGTTTGATATTTGAAAAGATAATAATAGTAATAGTAATAATAATAATAATAGTAAAGAAAAAGAAGATAAAAAGGGAGTGAAATAAAGCCTAAGAAAGACAAGCAATGCACGATGCAATTGCTCACAACCCACTGACTGATGCCTGGCCAATCCCAAAGCAGCTATCTGCCCCTCCCAGCCAACACCCCTCAGTTTATATACTGCGAATGATGTCATGTGTTATAGAGTATTCCCTTGGCCAGTTTGAGTCAGCTGTACTGGCTGTGGTCACTCCCAACTTCTTGTGCCCCTCCTGCCTTCTTGCTGGCATGGCATGAGAAGCTGAAAAGTCCTTGACTTAGGATAAACACTGCTTAGCAACAGCTTAAGCCATCAGTGTGTTATTGACATTATTTTCACACTAAACCCAAAACACAGCACTGAACGAGCTACTATGAAGAAAATTAACTCTATCCCAGACAAAACCAGGACACTATGTAACTGTTTTGGAGCACCTACAAAACTGGTCTCCACTCTCATTACAGAGGGACCCTGTTCCCACACATGTGATAGAACACATGGCAGCACTGAGTGCTGAGGTCACACAGTAGAGCAGAATTTTGTCCCAGCAATTATGTGCAGCCACAGAGGGGCTCTTCCACCTATTTACCCTCTACTAGCACTTTGTGAAGTGTAAATGCTATGCAGTACCCTCATTCCTGACCTCATCTGGAAGGTTAAAAGTAACTATTCATTTGCAGTTCCCATCCTTTCCTTGAGCAGTACTGCCTCGCCTCTGAATTTCACTGTGGGGTTAAGGTAGCACTTAAAAGCAAGATACACATTTTCAATGTGTAGCATAAAAGAGGAACAGCTACTTTTAACATGATGAAATGTGGCCTGTATCACTCACACTATTAAAAGGGGACACAAATGAAGGGTCGAAAGTTATCTCAGAACATCCTTCCATCCAGACTTGCATACAAGGATGAAATCCAGACAGTATTTTTCCTTAACCTATCAAAATTTCCAGTGAAGTCTATCACGTATTTATAGTTGCGCATACTTTTTTTTTGAGGTAGTAGTGTCAAAAACCTTTCTAATAAATGGCTTACTTCTGTCAAAGTATTCCTTTCTGCATCTACATAGAAATATTCAAGGGGTGCTATCCTAATTTACAAATCAAATGTCTTTGTTTCACCAACAGAAGAAAAAAAAAAAAAAACACATGGCAGCTGTGCATCATGTTAAGGTATCATCACATTTCTTATCTTCAGCAACTTCTAGCATGGAGGTGGCACACTTGCCTGAACAAAGAATATTGCTTCAGCCAGTTCATTTCTCCCATCATTGCAGATGGCTGGTGCCATCAATGTTACATTATTAACAGGAGCATTGCTTTGGCATTAAAGGGAAAAGGGATTTTATGAGAATGTCATAATATTTCAGAAGAGAAAGGACAACCAAGCTTTTAATGCCCATCAAAAACTACTGGTTTGTCTGATCTCTTCCTTTTTAGGTGGTAAAAAGTCTTTGCAGTCAAGTTCAGAGAGATTATATTTATATCTTGGTTTAAATATATATTAAACACCAGACAGAATATCAGAGGAATTCAAGGCAGAGAAACACCTTGCAATTATTTGGTTTGGATGCATTAGATCTGCTGACAGGGCATTTCCCAACACTTTAGTTTTTTGCTTCTGGAAATTGTTTTTGGATTTCAAATGTTTCCCTTTAGAGGCAAAAGATACTTCTACAGAAAAACAAATAGGCACTTGCCAGTACAAGACAAGCCCCTCTCCACAAAGTTGTGATTTCCATTCCAGTGTTGTATTAGGAGACTTGCCTCCAAAGTCATCACTAGGGACTTACAAAACCCACAGACAAACCTATGAATTGTGCCTAATGATAAAGTAGACCATATATGTAATTTGCATATCCTCAGTAAAGAAGGATTTTTGTTTTGCTAAACTAGAAATAGAATTTGACTACAGGGGAACTCAGACTTCTACCACACCAGTCATTGATTTGAACTTTTTGGAAGGATCTTGATTCTGCCACATGTAAGGACTTTCTAAAAGATGGCGAATGTCCGTATTCTCACTTGCATGGAGAAATGCTTGGGAGCTGAGGTGCACTCAGTACCACACAAGAAGTGACTCACATCCTTAGCTTATCCCCTCTCCACAAGCATATTTAGGGTTAAGCCATCTCTTGACCACCAAGTAAAGCTGACTTCTCCATCCCTGCTTCAGCACATCTCAAGAGAACAAAATCCTCCTCTCCATAGTTATATCTGCTCCATTTTGGAGGAATGCCTGTTAACAGCAGTTCAGCTCCTGAGGTGATGAAATTGCTGCCTATCACACTGATGTTGTCTCATTGTCTGCTTGGATTAAGACAGATAGCTTTGTCATGAAATCTGGTATGGAAATAGTGACTCCTTTCATGGTAGAAGCCTGTTTTGATCCCATGTTTATCCAATACTGACTTGCAGAAATCAGACTTCACAACTAGGACAGTTGTAAAGTAGGCATGTTTATTCGGCGCTAGGATACAGGATACAAGTCCCTGTATCAATAGCTCACACAACAGTCATGATCTGCAGCTGGAGCCTGTAATCACATGTTGTACAATAAATGCATAAATTTGATCTAAATTTCTTCCATATGGATCACACAGATCTGCTGTCTGTTTCTTGCAAAACAGGAGAAAGTTAATCTCTACAGGAGTTTAGTTTTATTATAGAAATTTCCAGTTTGAAAAAATAAAAGGCAGGTGTCCAGAAGAGATGGTGGTATTTTGAGATGGGATGTGAATAAATTTTTAGGATAAAGGGCAGTTATTCTACAATACATTATTATTCTGCACCACATCTGGTTGAGATGGGCTTAACCTTCCTTATAGTAGCCTGTGTGGTGCTGTGTTTTGGATTTGTGGCCAAACCAGTGTTGGTAACACACTAGTGCTTTAGCTATTGTTCAAATGTGCTTGCATAGCATCAAGACCTCCCCTGTTTCCCCCTCCACTCTCCTCAGCAAGTATGTTAGGAGTGGGTGAAATGCTTGGAGAGGATGCAACCAGGACAGCTGACACAGATTATCCAATGGGATATTCGTTACCATACAACACCATGCTTAACTATGCTTACAAGTTGCCATTGCTTGGAGACCAGCTAGGTATTTATCTTCTGGTGGTGATTGACTGCTTCTGCATTTTTATTTTTTCACCCTCTCACTTATTAAACTGTTTTTATCTTGACCCATGAGGGTTTTTTTCCCCCTCATTTTTGCCTTTCCAGTTCTCTTCCCCATCCTGCTGCAGGGAAGCTGGGGGAGACAAGACACTGGTTGGAGACTTAACCTGTCAGTTGGTGTCAACCCACAACAGTCTTTCTGGCACCAAATAGAGGGATCAAGATAACTGTAGATTTGATCAGAATGTGCTGGACTGATTTTACAGTGGATGTAGTCTATCTTGACCTTAGCAAGGCGTTTGATATAGTTTCCCATAACATCCTCGTGAGCAAGCTCAGGAAGTGTGAGATAGAACAGACAGCGAAATGGATTAAGAACTGGCTACACATTAGAGCCCAAAGAGTGGTAATCAATGGTGCCAAGTCCAGCTGGAGACATGTAACTAGTAGAGTCCTCCAAGGATCAGTGCTGGGTCCAGTCCTGTTCAACATCTTCATCAACAACCTCGATGAAGGGACAGAGTGTCTTCTCAGCAAGTTTGCTGATGATATGAAACTGGGAGGTTTGGCTGATACACCTGAAGGCTGTGCAGCCATTCAGCATGATTTGGACAGACTGGAGAGCTGGGCAAAGAAGAACCCAATGAGGTTCAACAAGAATAAGTGCAGAGTCCTGCACCTAGGAAGAAGTAATAAAATGCACCAGTACGTTAGGAGGCAGTCTGCTGGAGAGCAGCTCCGTGGAGAAGGACCTTGGAGTCCTGGTGGACAACAGGTTATCCACAAGACAGCAATGTGCCCTTGTGGCCAGGAAGGCCAATGGTATCCTGGAGTCCATTAAAAAAAGCGTGTCCAGCAGATCAAGGGAGGTCTTCCTCCCCCTCTACTCTGCCCTAGTGAGACCTCACCTGGAGTATTGCATTCAGTTCTGGGCTCCCCAGTTCAAGAGAGACAGAGATCTACTTCAGAGAGTCCAACAGAGGGCTATGAGGATGATTAAGGGACTAGAGCACCTGCCTTATGAGGAAAGGTTGAGAGACCTGGGGCTTTTTAGTCTGGAGAAGACTGAGAAGGGATCTAATTAATGTGTATAAATATATGAGGGCTGGGTGTCAAGAAGAAAGAGGCAACCTCTTTTCACTTGCCCTGAGATAGGACAAGGGGAAATGGATGCAAGCTAGAGCACAGGAAGTTCCACCTTAACATGAGGAGGAACTTCTTTACTGTAAGGGTTATAGAGCACTGGAACAGGCTCCCCAGAGAGGTTGTGGAGTCTCCTGCTCTGGAGACTTTCAAGACCCACCTGGATGTATTCCTGTGTAACCTGCCCTAGATTCTATAGTCCTACTCTGGCAGGTGGGTTGGACTCGATCATCTCCAGAGGTCCCTTCCAACCTCTAACTTTCTATGACTCTATGATTCTACAGTTGTTATACCTGTTTGTCTGTTACTTAGCAAGTTACTTCTCTCTGTTGCTGGTTGCAGTGTTGACATTCTTGTTCTCAATACTAGTTTGTTTGTTCCCTTACCTTCTCCCTTTCTTGCTCTACACCGATTTCAGGATTCATTAATGACTGCTTTTGGCTCTTGCAGTGTGACTGATGCCACATGGGATAAGTGGATAGCACTGATCATGTAATGGGGAACCCCAACCACCCAGAAATCCCAAAGAAGATCATGGACTGACCAGAAGGCAGATATTCTGGACCACTCTTCAGGAAGGTGATTTATGCCAAAAAGGCCTCACTATATAATAAATTGCCAGAAAATGAAGGTCAATATGCTCTGTTTACTGATGTGCCCCATCATATTTTAGAAAACCATCAGAAGTGGAAAACTGCTCTAGAGTCCCACACAACGCATCTCAAAAACTGTTTAAGGAAAGGGCAGATCACATCAGTTGGCAAAAGTGAAAGTCATCCAGTTGACTACAGATATTTCTGAATGAGAAAAATGGCCAGCACTCCATCTCTGTACTGATTCTTGGGTGGTGGTAAATGGTTGTGGGAATGGCTAAAGCAATAGAAACACATTAACAAGCAGTGTAAGAGGTAAATCCATTTGGGCTGCTGCACTGTGGCAAGGCATTGCTGACAAGGTAGAGGATCTTATTGCAAAGGTACATCATGGATATTCTCACATACCCAAGATCCATGCCAATGAATATCAAAAACATGACCTGGTAGACCTGGCTGCTATTAGAAACGAAGACAGTGTTTCCCTTATTTGAAAAATAAAAGACAAGCAGTCAACAAAGATGATGTTATTTTGAGAGGAGACATGAACAAGTGTTTAGGATAAAGAACAGCTACTCTACAAGACATTGACAGTTGCCTGCCAGTTGTCTATAGAAACCGTAAAAAGAAGCATCAATAATTTTGCAGTATGGAAGCAGGGAGTTAGAAAAACACTGCTTACAGAGACTGCCTGAACTGTTCCCCTGAAACACAAGAATGCACTGAGGACTGGAGGCTTTTGGAAGTCAGGGGCTGTAACTACACCGAAATATTGAGTGACTGAGGCATTAGAAAAGCAAGCCCAGGGACAATTGCTGCCCACAACCAGACTGGTTTTGCTCTCAGTCTTGTCTCTGATGAACCTTCTCAGTTTACCTAGAGGAGACCTTGCAGTAAGCACACTTGAGCTCTCCTCCTCAAGAACACTTCAGAAAACCCTGTGCTGAGCAAACACTTACACATGATCAATACGAATGTTAGATGAACAGGGACTTAAGAATTCAGACTCTCCCAGTACAGTCAATGTCAGCAGCACACAACTGGTAGGCTGAGTTCTGCATTTAATACTGAAGCTCCCAGTCTAAAGGCAAGCTTGAAAACCCAAGGAAAACACTTTGTACAATTACATAGTGAAGTTCAAATCAGGTATCAATTAATATTTAATTTGTTTTTTTTTTATACTCCTACATACACAATGTTAATTTATTAGCTATTTATCACACCACTTACACAATGAGAGGTTTGTGTGCATTTTTTTTGTTTTCCTCTATCTATGTGTAGCCTATTAATGAAAAAACACCATTTGTGGTTCTCTCCTGGTTAGGCAAGGCTTGTGTTTTTGAACCAAACTATGATTAACAGACGAAAAAAAAATGTGAGCACGTTCTTTAGGTTTCCTCTTCTAGCTAAGACAGAGGCCTTTTCTCCCCATAGACAATTTTATTTCTGGGCAATCATAATCCCTTAAAGCAAGAGTTAATGTGGTAGCAGAATGCTCTATCAATTTTTCTTTGGAATTAAAAGATGATGAATAAAGTTTTAGCGATCACCATGTCTTGAACTAAAAATACAGTAAGTATTTAGAAATAATTCCTGACAGTATTGAAGAGATGCTGCTGTAGAAGAGGTGCAGTTTCCTTCAGAAACACAGGAACTGGATGGAGGAAATATTTTGAATTCCTGAATTGGAAGGGACATACTGGCAGGTGGCCTTCAGGTGCCTGAACTTCATGTGTAAATTAATCTGAAAATAGCAGATGGCTTCAAAAGAAAAAAAAAAAAAAAAGTGACTCACAACACCCTACAACTTCTTTTACAAAATTATTTAATCATTTAGCTGTTAACTGCCTTTCAGTGAGGGCATTTCTACCTTCTGATTTGTGTGTTGACACACACACACAGAGAGGCACACACATACACCCTGGTGGGACAGGCAGGACAATAGGGAGAAAAAGGCAAACCCTGTGGGCTGAGATGAGAAGAATTTAACAGAACAAAGCAGGAGGAGAAGAAACAACAGTAATAACAATAATAGTGATGAAACAATATATAAAGCGAGTGATATAAAACACACCGATCCATGTAGACCTGCAATATTCCATTGGCTTGTTCAGTTGTTTATCCTGGCTGTGGCCCCCTCCCAGCTACTGATGAAAATTTACCCTATTCTAGCCAGAACATTTGTGATGCTCTATTATTTAATTAAAAAAAAAAAAAAAAAGGAAAAAAAAACCAAGCAAACAAGCAAACTAACAAAAAAAACCCCCGCAACAACAATTAGTGCTGCAGAGACAATCAAGCTAAGACAGTGTAAATAGTCACACATATTACAGAGTTCAATTTCAGTTAGTTACTTAGCAGTTGTAGATTTGACGTTTGAATCAACTACTAATTTACAGAACCATTACTGCTAGGGGTAATAGAGAAAAAATAATTCACCCACCTGAACCTCAGATGGCAGTTACAAGGTTAATCAATATTTTAAATTGTATGTACATATCGATTTTGTTTGAGTAGTACGTAGAGTCAATATAGAAATTATTGTGATAACACACAAACCCTCAAAATGAGGCTTTTTGCAGCTACTTCTCATACCAAAACTGTGTTTTAAAATTGTTCAGTGTATCACCAGAACTCTAAACAAAAAAATAAAGAAAACAACTCTCCCTATTTTCCTCCCCCTACCTCTTCCTTGCTCTTTATCTACAGTTCTCAAAATATAACAGCTTTTGCTAGCTCTGCATATTCAAGTAAGCTGCACCAATGTGCAGGGAAAAAGGCATGGTGCACTGCATATAAAGCTATTGTTAAACAAATAAGAAACATTGTTCATTTCAGCTTCATTCAAAATACAGAACATCTCACTGGCCCTTGCAAATGGAAATTAACAGAAAGGAAAGGGATTTTTTCCTTTATAGCAGTTTTTGGGTTTCTGCCAGCATGTGGATTCCAGAAATGTGTGTCATAGAAATGTTACTTCAGTTTTTTCTTTTTCTCTCTTTTTTTTTTTTTTTTCCCACCTCAGACATTTATTCTTTCTATAGAAGTGACTCCCATGCTTCATATTCTGTAATTCCAGAGATAGGATGATTATTGTTAATGATACATACAAAAAGATGCTACCCCTTACTCATGCTCTGCAAAGCAACTTGCCCTCTTTTAAGAGGTATCTGTGGAAACAGGTGTTGAAGTACATACCCTATGCACTCCCCTTCTGCTATTATTTGTCTTTAGCAAAGACATCTGATTGTAAAGATATCTGAAGCTGATAACATTAAGTTCAATCATACTACAAGTTTCATAGGTTCTCATTTTGGTATTATTGGTCTGATTTAGTTTACAGAAAAATAAATTGGTGATTATTTTGTCTGAGAAGATTTGATTACTGCAAAGAAACATTGTGGTGCAAAGCTGTAACACTATGTAGTCCATCTACTACTTAGAGAAACCCTATCCTTGAATATTAGGCCAACAACTGACAGAAAGAGGAGTGGGTATGCTCAAATAGCCCAGAAGCTTCTGTATGGTTGGCAAATCACTTAGCCTTACGAATGTTTTAAGTGAAGAGAAGCATTCAAAACCTTTAGCTGGCATAGTGAACAGTCCTTTCCCACAGTGGCATAATCCAGTGACTAAGAATGCTCAGCCAGGAGTGGGGAGATGTGGACTCCAGTTCTTACTCATAAAAATGTTTTTGTGTACTCTATTAGCCATAAGAGAGAAACTGCAACCCACACCTAATAAATTTCTTCCTTTTTGGAGGTTTCTGAGGTAGTCGGGGGGTTCTCTGACCCAGAGAAGCCTGAGGAAAGGAAAGGAAAGGAAAGGAAAGGAAAGGAAAGGAAAGGAAAGGAAAGGAAAGGAAAGGAAAGGAAAGGAA
>JAAGNO010010009.1:45727-70208 GCA_033439905.1 Ceryle rudis | reverse complement strand
GGATTATTTAAATACTTTCTTGCTGCATGAAGTTGTATTTTTAATTCTTATATATGTATATAAACTCTTACTATACACACATAAATATACATAAAACATTTACATAAATTTATATAAAGTTGAAGAAAAACACCCTAATTCTCTTACAGCCTCAGCTACTGGAGACATACAGAATTTTTTTTGTTGTTTGGTTTGTTTGTTTGTTTGGTTTTGTTTTGTTGTTGTTGTTCTGCAACTTTATTTAAAACAAATGTAACAATGTAGACAGGGAGTTCTTAAATGAGCCACAGTCTCCTTTATACTCTCCTGGCAGTGGAAAAGACATTGAAGTGGATACAAACTTCAACCTCATGTGTTCTATGACTGCTTTATATTTCTAGATCCTGGCCACTGTTTGTCCTGTTCACTGCTTCAAAGCACTCATAGACTGACTTTACAGATAAAATGAATAAATTCTCTAACACCAAGTTATTAAACTAACCCCACCTTTAAATTATAAATATAAACCATGATCTGCTAATTCTATATTCTAGCTAATAATTGCTTATAAGTACTATAGATTAAAAATGAGTGTCCTATTGAAAAAAGCATTATCTAGCTGTGAACTTTCTTCAGCTTCCTCCTCTTCCCTTCACACACTCATTTTTGGAGTGAAATGGTAACGGGGCAAAAGAGAGCTTTTGTGAGAAGCTTGGTTTAAACTCTGGCTTTTCTCACCTGTTTATTGGGTCACGTAGATGTATCTTCTCACAGGATTTCTGCAACAACCCTTGACTTTAAAATGGCCCATGAAGGTTGAAATCACTCCTGGCTGACCTTACAGAAATGTTCTTTATGGAAAAGAGCTAGATAAAATGTCTGACATCAAAATGGACCACCATTGTGGTGAATTCAGAAGAGAAGTTATTTGGGCCCTGATAAAATTCAATAAGTGCCAGAGCATTTATTTTGCAGTTTGCAGCCAACATGCTTGAAGAGAATAGGAAACTGTGCTCATTCTCTCCATAGTAAGGTGGATGGAAGAAAGCAGAGCTGCATTTATGCCTTTCGATAGAGTATATCTGAATAAAAATTGGGCTTTTTTATTTTGCCTTTGAAAATACTTATGGGACTGCATTAAAAGCTATGCAATGAGATGCAGACTGATATTTTACTAGTTTTGTTGTCATTGATCTAGACAATGAACTTGAGAATACTTGAAGCGATTTATAGAAACTCCTGACGAAGAAGCAGATGTCAACCCCACTTCTGGGAACTGAAACTACTAATTCAATGGCTTGAATACAAATAAATAACATGAAGTAATTTGGAAAAATGGCATACTTTTCAAAAAGACACTGATCTTCCCAACAGGCCAAGCATACCAGGGCTGGAGAGGCGTGATGGCACCAAATCCTGTGAAGGACTACATCCAAGTGAGGCAAAAAACATGAAGGTCAAGGAGGTATGCAAAATGATCAGGTATTGTTTGGGAAGGATCAGCTCCATGTACATTAGAAATTCTTGCATTTTGGTAATAAACTTATCTTCCTACATCAGTGATCTAGAATATAAGCAATGTTTCTATCAAAACAGGTGAACAAAGTTTATAGTTGGAGCAGTAGCCAAGATTTTTGGTCCAGAAAATGGTCAGCTTACCAGATATCCTTCCGTTATTATGAGTACCATGAGTCCACTACGGACAAAGCAGTGCTTCAGTATTGGTGCACTACCATGAGTAGAACTTTCATGAATGTAAATCTACTGCATTATGTACATGCATATGACATACTGCATGCAGACTGTCATATAAAGAACAGATCCCTGTTTTAAAATAAACCAAAACCAAACCTGTAGATTACTAAAGGACATAGACTTTTAAATGCTGGAAGTCACCCTGTGTTATCTAACACAGGCTAATGTCAAAATTGAAATAACTTTGTCTGGACAGGAGGACTGATATTTGACTTCCAGTATTTATTTGCATCTTCATGGCATGGCTATCTCATTGCTTCACCAACTTGATTTTTATAACATGCTCTACAGAAATGTAAGCTGTTATTTCCAGAGGTCTAATAAAGCTGAACTGATTTGACCTAGCCTCATGTAATGTAAGACAGAACCTGGGTAATTTAAAGTACCATACCTTTGTAGCAATTTTAACAAGTATTTTATGAAAAATACCAAACACTGCAGAGGATACAGATCCTCAAATTCATATAGTTAAAATGAGGTAAAGCAATAGAAATAGCTAACAAAACTTTACACATTCTATAGATGACATTTAGAAACTATGGTTTTGAGGAAAAAAGATCAAATGTTAAAAGTAATTTAAGCAACTCTTACTTAAAGTTTTCTCTTTGACCTTAAAAGTGAGTAGATCCTACTGTTCAATAAAATAATTTAAAACATATTTTAGGCTATTGGAAAACACTTAGGAAGATGGAAAGACTTGCAAGAAACAAAAGTGGAAGATTTCTTTTTGTTTAAATATTTCTTTTGTTCTGTAAAAGGAGCATCTACCTGTGAATAAAGCAGAATATAAAAGAGAGAAGGTTTGATAGCTTAAATTGAGTTGGACAGGATTTTGGGTAGTGGTAGTTGAAATTCTGGCACCTCTTCAATTGAGAGATGTTATCCCTAAAAGCTTCTTATAATGATAGTTACTTTTAAATGAGTCATCCTCAGAGAGATACAGTCAGATAATTGTTCTCTGTATTCATTGGAAAATGCTGTGAACCCAGCCTTTATATAAACAAGATCTTTTCTTTCAGCACAGTAATTCAGTTCTTTTTGTAACTTGCCCTAACAACCAGTTAATTCACAAAGAGAGTGGCTTTGGGCTGGTAAGGGTATTTTCACATAAGGAATCCAGGACCTTGCTGTGGGTGACTGTGCCAGTTAGATATTTATTAACCACTGGCTTTCACCTAGTGTGGGGTTTGGTTTTTTGTTGTTGTTTTGTGGGGTTTTTTTCCTACTACTTCCATGGAGAAACAGCTCTTGTCTCCTTTGATGGGCAGAAATCTTCGATTTTCATCCTAAAGCAATGCGAATTTGTACTTACTCTTTATTTTGTCAGTGTTGCCATTGGGTTTTATAGGTCTTCTCCCTTCTTGACTTTTTACACCCACTCCTACCTGATTCAGTTGTGTCCACTGTCGGCCTTTGCCTCTCTGGGCTGAAACTACTACTTTTTTTTCTGCTCATATGAGACATTTGTCGTTGCCCTAATTGTCCGAACAGCCCTTTCTCTGCACTTCAACCAGTCAGAAGTCACCTTGCTGGAATGACGAGTGAGCAGTGATACAGAATATAGCAATTCACAGAGTAGCATTAAGATTTTCCTCATCTGATATTTCTAGGATCAAATTTATTTCTACTCAGCTATGGCTTATTGACATGCTGGAAATTGCTGAGACATCCAGATCCACCATTATCTCTAACTAAAATATTTGTATAGGATTTCTTCTCACTAAGCAAGTTAAAACTTGCACTTGTACTGTTCTTTCTGTTTCTGTAACTCCAGTCTACAATATTATCCAGTTCTTCTTTTCCTATATGACGCTTGGAACTTGCACGTTTATTAGTGCTGTACTCCAGCTATGTGTCACTTTACTGGTATGCTTTTATTCTATGCTGAATACTAATAGAAGTATTATTATGTTCCACAGCTAAAATGGTTTCCCCCAGAAATAAATTTCAATGGCATTTTTGTCAAGAAAAATTAATTTACCAGGCCTAGAATATCTGCTGTGGGGAGGAAAGGAGAAAGACAGAATTTCTAACCCTTTCATGAAACAAAGCATGCAGAGGGGGTTTTGGGTAGGCTGTGAAAAAGTGAAATTGAAATAACTTTTCTGATTCATTTGTGGCATTTTATTTAATATGAGTTTCCTGCATCACAAGTGAAAGCTTTAGCCACTGTGTAGAATCTCTTGATTTAGTTCTGCAACAAAATAAACCTGAACTTCAAAATCTTCAAGTGCCATGTGAAGTTATGAGTGAGCATCTAAGGAACACACTATCCAAAGACAGGACAGATAAACAGAACTAAACTACCTTCTTGAAAGAGCCTTTGATGATTGGTCTCTATCGCCAATGCAGCTGTGTTGTTTTCACAACTGTCTCTGGGGCAGAGCCTTTCAATTATTTTCAACATCAGTTCAACTGGTTCCTGGTAGGCAAGTTACCATATAAACTCGTGCGCTTACTTCATGACTTTTTGTTTGATTAAAACAGGTTACAATGTCTAATGTACCAAGAAGGAAACCTAACCTGGATTAAAATGCAGACAAGAAATGTGGAAGAAGTTGAACCCATATTGTGGACAAAGATATCTTTGTTCCTGAAGGTTTCATGTGAAAGAAAAAGACCTTGCAGACTATTTCCATGTCTGATTGCATTTTCTTTAATGAGAAACCAAGAGATCACTGTAGCTTATGAATCTGGCTAAAAGAGTGAGCGTGCTTAGAACATGTCTGCAGCCTTGCTTACATCTACACACAAGAGTTATTGTTGTTTCAGAATAGCTTGCATGTATTTGCTGAAAAATTAACAGAAACAACAAAAAAAGTGAGAGTGGTTCATTAAGCTTTAAAATATGCTTAATAAAATCTTTCCCCAAAAGACACATGAGGAAGAATGGGTTATAAACAAAGTGTTACGTTACCAGAATACCATTATTTTGAATTATTGATTTATTTTCTGTGGGAGGAGACAGAATATAGCTATGGTGTTTTAAGAGCTGAGATAGCTTTGTTTGCTTGCAATTTGCACTTTAGTAGGGTTTTGCACTTGACCTAAAATAGGAGAGAGTTATTTAAATCAAAAGCTCTTTCAAAGCTAGCTGTGAATTACCCATTTCTGCATTATGATTCAAGGCTGATAAGGAGTTCTACTGCTTATCATGCAAAGTGGTTCCATGGTTCAAATTCACCAGTTTAGACAGAATACCATAATAATCTGAACTGAACAAAAAAGGAAACATCCTTTTCCACTCTATCATCTCTGATTCACAACAGAATGATCAGCTTCTATTCTTCCCATTGATCAATGATACTGGTTTCAATGTTCCAGCATGCAACTGCAGGTGTTTTTTCCTGTGCTACCTTGTAGGCTTGGCAGAAACTCTTTGTAGATGGTCCAAAACAACTTCTTTACTTCACTTCACATTCATTCTTAATCTTAACCTTTACCACACTGGTCCAAAGTAACAACCATTGAGCACCTGATGTACTGTGACTACTCTTTGTCATGCCAATCCAAAATCATTTCATTGTTTCCTTGAGTTACTTTATCTGTCTGTATTCCACTGTTGTGTCTTGATTTTTACTGCAATTATGAATTAGCTGGGATAGTCATTGTTCCATGCTTATTGCATTTAAGCAGTGTCCAGCATTATGGCTAATGCCTTGAGTTTCTGTGACAGGGTGCCACTATGTGCTAAATTTTTTCTTTGGTTGCAACCTAGTCACCTATTCCAGTCTTTCATACAACACTTTTAGTCCAATTTCTTCTGGGCTGCAGTGATCTGTGGTCTTTTTTTTTTTTTCTTTTTCTAAACTTTGGGGTAGAAGTGTTAACAGTCTTTTGAGACAGCAGAGTCTTGCGTTTCAGCTTCTCCCCAGTTTCAGAAAAGCTGGAGGAGTTAGTTTCAGAAATCAATGGAAATTTTTAAATGATATTTCGAGTAATTTTTTATTCTTTTCATGGATTAATGTGATTATTATATCTATGTATATTCTGTCTAAGTAAGAAAATCGAAGGTATTCACAATTACAAGAAATACAAAAGAGGAAGCAGACTGGCAGAGCTAGAATGACATAAATTAGTTTGCCACCCATGATTCTGGAGTAGCTTTCCATGCAGACATTATTCTTAAATAAAAGTTACTTTTATTCCAGAATAATTATTCTGCTCACAAAGCAGCACCGGCTCTGAGACAAAGCTGAGACTTCTAACACTTTATAAGTTTATCTCTGAATTCCTGCTGTGCAGATGGCACAGTGGGCTGGGGAGCAGCAGGACTGGGAAGCAATAGAGGAGTTGGCAGGTTGGAGAAGAAGATAACAGGTGGCTTGTGAAGTGGAAGCAAGGTCTTTATTGCAGGCCACCCTTGTCTCAGACAGCATAAAACTTTGAATTCAAGAGAAGGAGTGAGCCTCACATGAAAGCATATACAACCTACTGGACCACATCCTGGAGAATTGAAAGTTAGTTTGGGAAGTAAAGAAAAAGAATTGTGAACTTCTGGATGGCCCTAGAAAAAAAAAATTGGAAGTCCAGGGGGAAGAATGACTGTTTGAAGGGTAGCTACACACTGGGATGGTGGACCAACACAAAGAGAGGGCTCTGGAAGAAAAATACTACGAGGTCTTCAAATGAGATGGTTTGTTGGTGTTTTGTTTTGGCTTTTGTATTTTTTTCTTTCTCAGCAACCTTATCAGAGTACAGATTGCTGTAACAGCCAATTAAATTCCTTTTGTAAGTGGGAGGCAGGAGTCTGAACTCAATTGGCAAGTGGCTCATCATAGTGTGAAGTGGGAACAGCTCATTCCGAGTCAAACACATGCTTCACTGCACTGTTTTATACAGAAGATTCTGAGAAGATAAAGCCATTTGACTCCTTTGTTATAGCAGAGTATCAAATACCCTGGCGAGTGCAAATTGTGAAGAACCTTTGCCTGTATTTCTCACCTCCCACTTTGCAGGGGTTGATGATATGATTTTCCTTATTAAAAGGGAACATACTTCAAGTTATAGGGTCAGTTCCCTTTAAGTAAGGTAAAACATACCTTGCTTAAGAAAGCAGTGTGAAAAATAGTTTTCACTCAGCTCTATTAAGCCTTATGGATAGCAGTTTGCTCATCAAAGCTTTATCTTCTGAAAATATAAATTTTTTTCATGAACAATAGCTTCTAAGTGTTTGACACTTGATCCATGAATATCCGAGATATTCAGGGATCTGGTCATGGCATGTACTGATCACATGCATGGTGGGATTTTGGTTTCTGTTGTCACCTCCTAATCAGTCATATAGTGATAAGCACAGCTGGAGGACCTAGGAGTCTCCTGGACAATGTCTTGATATCATCTGGGAAATCTCGTGTGAATTACTCAGATATATTTGAAGTAACTTAGAAAGTTATCAAGTAACTATCTTGCTCTGAATTCATACATTTATACCCAGACATGTGCAAAGTTACTTACTGTGGTGTTGGATCTTTGCCCAGAAATTCAGTTGT
The DNA here is from genome assembly GCA_033439905.1 of Ceryle rudis. NCBI lineage: Eukaryota > Metazoa > Chordata > Aves > Coraciiformes > Cerylidae > Ceryle > Ceryle rudis. The sequence continues at coordinate 62,982 of JAAGNO010010009.1, read as the reverse complement.
GAAGAATGACTCTTGAGGTTTTATGCAGATAGTATGCTTATTGCACCTCTCTGTCCACTCTTTTCTCATGTTTTCTCTCAGACAGCTGGTGTTAACATCCAGACTGCATTAAAATAACTAGTTACATCTCAACCGCACAAGAAGTGTAATTTCATCTTTATATTAAATCATAGATGGTGAGTTTATTAGGCATTGGCTTGCCTTTAGACCATATGAACTAAAATGTAGATTGACTTTCAGCATATCCCTTTCATGCCTGACAGGGCTTCCAAATGGATGAATGGAGTAGATCAAATGATAGGCTTCATCCACTCTAGTTCTGGGAGGACTCAAATTGCTAGATCAAAACCAGAACCGAAGACCAAAATAGAGCAAGCTGGTATAAAAGCCAACCAAACAGAACAAGACTAATCAGTGGTTACACAGAGCTTAACAAATAAAGGACAACAGGACTGCACGACTATAAAGTGGGTTAATAAATGAGACTATCCCTGAGCATGTTACATGCATTTTAGCTCTCCTGCTATTGCTACTTGCAATAGCAATTGCTTGAAGTGCATTAACAGCCTCCTAAGAATGTTTTTCTTGTAGCAGTTGGGTAAGTCATACCTCACTGCTTGAAATCTGCAATACAAGTCAGCACACTGACTTGCAGCCTTTAAAACCTGCATTCTTTGATTGAAAAATGATAATCAGTGTCTAACATTCAGGCTCTGTGGGTAAATAGAATGCTTGAAAGAGTGGTTTATTGTACTTACTGCATTTCCAACATTAGCATGTACCACACCTGGTTTTCAAACAAAATCATGTTTTGTTATTTGTTCATCTAAACATTCTGGTAATTGAAGAAGCAATTAATATGTGGTTTTTTTGGTGGAGGGAATCACTCTATATGTGTACACCTGAATGAACTCTTAATGTGGCATTTTCACACAGGCAGGAGCTTGGAATCATTGTGGTTAGGTGTCTAAAATTTCTAACCAAAAGCACTATAAAACACAGGAGGAGGTGGGTATGGAAAGGAAAAGAACTTAGGGCTGAACAGATAAAATCACCATGTCTGTGTACCTCAAGGCAGACAGCAGTGGGGAGAGAGGCTACAGTCAGCAGTTAGTGACAGATGTCAAGCACATTGGGTCAGAAAAAGAATCACTGGAAGTGTTGGGAGCTGGGCTGAAGTATCAGGAAGTCCACAGGGTATGGTAGGGTCTAAGGTGATAGATAATAGGCAAGGCTTGTGTACAGCTGGATATGAGACTGGCTTGAGTAAATGAGATGAGGGAGCAAGATCTGAAGCATGAGGTAGCCAAAAGTATGTGGAAAGATGCAGTCAATGAGACTCACTTTTTCATGAGGTGGATGGGAGTAAATCAGCTGTTGGGTGTGCCGTCTTTGCTTCAGCTGGCTCAATGTGTCAGGTCCTTAACTGATAGGGAAACTCCCGAGACCAGCTGTAGTGCTGATAATCTAACTGGAATTTGCTAAGAACATCAAAGTACCTGTGGAGCTGGCTGCTGATTGGGATAGAGTTCTTGCTACATCCCCATCTTAAATATCACATGCCAGTCATACTGTCCTAAAAAGAAAAGGAATCCAAAAGGTAGCGTATGGGATTGCCAGAGGTGTGGAATAGTTTCTGTCATAAACCAGACTAAATAGGCTGGGAGTTGTCAGACGGGAAAATGTTTCATGCTGTATTTCCTGATAATGGATATCATATACCATTTTACCAGCCATTGATTCAGCATTATAAAATCTAGGTGACAGAGTTAACAGATCAGGAATAAAATATTGAAGCCTAATAAAGGAGAAAGGCTAATAAAGAGTAATATATATTGTTTTTCTAGCTCAGGGATTTAGGGTGTGGGGAGCTGATGAAATCATCTATCAGGTATCAAATTTAGAACAAAAATACAAATTTTTTTTTCATATAATGCATAATTGAATTGTGTATCTGGCAGCCACAGGTGTTGCAAAGTCTGAAAAGAGAAAAGGGATCAAAAAAAGGATGAGACAATTTGCTGTCTGCTTGGTTATTCAGTGGCTATTAAACATGATGGTATAGATGCTGCATCTAGCTTGATCACTAAACTGATAATGAGAAGTCTATAACGGAGATGAATCACCCTCAAAAATACCACATTCCTTCTGCCTGCCTACACTCCTTTGTTGACCACTTTTAGAAAGACAATATTGGGGTGGGTGATATTTTGGTGTGATGTCAGATATCCATTCTTTAACATGATTTATTTATTGCTGTGTGTCAGGAACACAGGAATCAAAATGGCAGGTGTATCTGAGGGGGTTATAGTTACAAGCTTCAGTTATACACTTGGTTGGTTTGGTTTTTTTTTCCTCTGAGCCTTTTAGAGATGATGTATCCTGTGGAAGAGGTAGCCAAACACCCTCATCTGTACAAGTGATAGCCGATGTTTGTGGGTTTTGTGTTTTTATAATTCATTAAATGAAAACACTGTTAGAATTATAAGGTAGCAGGACAGAGAGCAGTCATTGAAAGCAATATTTCCCATTTCTGAACCTCTATGTCTGAGTTTAAACAATGTATTGCTAGGTTCATCCCTAAAATTTGCTGTTACTGATTAGGTTGGGTTTATTTCTTTGAACTTTTTAGTTTTGCTCAGTAAAGCTGTAAATCTAATTTAAATTTAGAGTCTTTTAAAGTACAGTTCTTGACATACATGGTAGTTATGAGCTGTCTTAGACTTTGCCTATCTGATTCACGCGGTCTTTCTTCTGTCTTTCTAGATTACAGTAGACTTCCAAGCTAACAAAAAGAAGAGCGTTGCATGAAGTGCTAAGTCAGAAAGGAGGAATATGAGGTGCTTTTTTCCTATTCATCTTTTGTAATAATGACAGCAGATGAAACTGATGTACTTATCTTCAAACTTGTTTTTCAAATAAGTTTGAAATAATAAATTAATTTCTTTTGGATATTAATATTGAAAAGTGACAACTAAACTGGGCCCCCTGAAGCTGAAAACAGTGTCTTCAACTGGAAGTGAAAGCTGTTGCTGTGCCTGTCCTTATGGCTTGTCTTTATGCCTCCATGTTGGTTTACTGTCATATTTTGTCTTCTGTGTATCTCCTGAGTGAATGCTTCGGGATGTATCTTTGAGTTTAAGCAGTGTTTCACCACCGTCTTAATTTATATCTGCATGAATTGTAATTAGCAGGTCATCAAAATTCTGTGCAGCCATACATTGATTATGTATATGCATATCCTCAGATTTTATTTGTAAAGTGATAATTTCAGGATTGAGAACATACTGACACTTATGAGTAATCACTGGGCTCCAGTTCAGCACTCCATCTGTATTCAGCAAAACACTTAAGCATATGCTTAATTTTAACTTTATCTCAGGTAAGCACCCAATTGCCTCCATCCAAATTCAGCATAGCATTTTAAGTATGTGCCTAACTTTAAGCATATCCTTAAATCCTACTAAAGCTAAAATCAAAGACACATCCTTAAGTGTCTTCATGAATATGGATAACTATTGAATGAGGTTTAATGAAATGAACTCTGTTGGCCATTAAACAACAAGAAATGCCTGGCCATGATTTCATTAATGTCCTACAGGCAGGGAAAATATAACAGAGAAATAAAACCATCTATTTGCTTCTCAAAATTCTAAAAGCTAAGCTGCATACTGTTGAAGATAAAGTACTCTCTAAACTGTGGGGGGTCTTTCTATCCCTTAAAGAAGACCATATCAGTAGGAAATGAAGACTTAATTCTCAGTGTTTCATTAAGTTCAGAATGTTCAATAAAATTCTGTTTCATTCTTTAAGCAAGACATTTCAGATAATGTATCTAAATCTGTTTAAAATTACAAATGATAATGAGAGTGCAACTGGCCACAGAAACAAAGGAGTAAACTGTATACAGGTGGTAAGGATGTTACAACTTATAGCATGTTTTCCATTATTTTGTTTTATTTTCAACGCTGAAGTGTTTGATTCACATCACCGTTCTTTGTTTCAGTCCATTTTCTCTTCTGCTGCTTCAACCTCTGTAATCTTTCTGCACTATTTATGTGAAAAGCTCTTTGCATTTCTTATTTCAGATCCTCTCCTATTGCAGTTCATGAAGTCTTTCAACAGTAGGCTGTTAATCCTTTGCAGATTAATATGATTTCAGTGATAATCCTTTCATTTGTTGAATTTTTAAGACATATAATCATTAAAGAAAGTGCTTGACAGATTTTTCCATTAAAATAGTACAAAGCAGGTGGCATGTCTTTAATGTATGGTGGTAGCACTTTATGTTGCTCATTTATAAAATTAAATTTGCAGGCAAAGCAAATAAGTCTAGGGATAGTTATTGGTCTTTCCCCTTTGGTAATACAGTTCAAATCCAGTCAAAGAAAAAAAACTAAACTATTCAGGCGTTTGCAGACAAACCAGGATTAGAATATCTGTTTGAATTCTCTTTTCATTTCTCCAGAGCTACTTTTCATCTGGAGTAAGGTTTGGTTTGGGTTCTGTCCTGATACTGTAAATCATGAAGAAAAAAAAAAAAAAAAAAAAAGAGGGCATAATTTAATACATGAGCTATGCCTTCAGGTAGGCTATAGGGTGTAAATGGTATACAGAAGTTATTCCAGCTCTCTCTACCAGGCTAATTCTTGTCTTCATTTAAGTTAAACATATGACTGAAATACTCCTCAGATGGAACCGAGGTTTGCCATTATCTCACTATAATGGCACACCTAAATCTCTTGCCATTAGGGTTTTTGGTTTGCTATTGATTCCCAGATCACTGTCTGTGATTGTCTTTTTCATCCAAATTCTTTACCCTCCTTTTTGTCGTCTTTTTCCTCTGATATTTCCCATGTTGGCTTATTTCCCATTTTCCTGTTCTTTATTGCACATTGATGAAACGATTAAAATACAGGGATTAAAATACAATGATACTGAGTACTCTCGTAAGCCACATTTTAGTTAAGATCTCAGGCAGTGCCTCAAAGTTAATATACAAAGAGCAGAAATACTTTTTAACTAGAGATCTGAAAAACATACAAAGTTTATTAAAGTCTCAGTTTAAACAAATAGATAGTAGTGTGGACTATCATAGTTGGCTGATTTTTTGCTTTTATATATGGAAAACTCATAGATACTTTAGGCAGGAGGGGAAGGAAGCAGACACCACAGCTCTTTAAGAAAATCAGGTCCTGAACTTGGCAAACCTTTAGCTGATTTTGTCACATTTTCAGCTTTAGAATGATTTGGCCTTTGCAACAGCCAAAATAAGTGTCCTTTAATCACTTCCAACCTATTAACAGATGGGCAAACAGCTTTTATAAATGGGGCATACAAAATACTCCAACATCAGCCAAAACTAATTAGTAGCATTATCTGAACAGAAATTTGTAAGTGATGGAATATATATTAATGCAGATAAACTGTTTGATAGAAATTCATTTTCAAACATCATGCTTAGTATTTGTTCTGTTCTAGTATGTTCTAAACACCTCTTAAATAAAACCCACTTTTTTTTATGTTTAGCTATTTTATTAAAACAACTTTTTTTTTTTTTCTGTAAAAGTTATCATTAGATTGTGTAATTGAGAGAAATTGCATTAAGCAAGAGCTAGTTTAATACACATTTTGTGACATGTAAGAGAAAGGACAGTGCAACTTGAACACAACCTTGAAGTAAATTAATCTTAAAGAACAGCATGAAATACTGATATAAGACATTATTTATACAGCAGTGCCAGAGCATATTAAATATTTCTTTACACAGCAGTATTAATCAGAATATGTAAATTGCATGAAATTAAATTGTGAGATTATAAAAAAAAAATTGCCCCATGTATAATTCAGTAGGAAGAGCCATTCAATACATTTCCATTAGATCTGCAGCATGAATTTGATTTTACAAAGACATCTGTAGTGCAGACAGCTGCTGTACCTAAGTGAGGATTTGATTGTACACTCGATCTTTCAAACAGCCACTTGTCCATATCTTTCATAACATGCTTATTATTGTGGGTCTAAAAAAGAATGTACTGGCTACAAAGTCAGAATTGTTCTGATTTAAAAAAATTCGCTTTTGTTGATTTTTAGGAAGACTTTCTTTCCTTCTGAGTGCCTTGCCTTCCCCAATGACCTGCCTTTACTTTAACTTACACAGTAAATTGAGGATCTTACTTCAGAAGTCAAAGCATATCTAGGATCTGAAATAAATCTGAAAATGATATTTAGAAAACATTTCAATTTTTTTTTTCCTGTAGTATAGCACAATGGGACTTGCCTTCCCAGCATGAATAATTGCCTCTGATAAACATTTTCTCAAAATTTGGAAAAAAATGATCTATATAAATACTGTGTATGTTCTATATAGACATGCATCTAATAATTCAGCTAGTTCCCTTCCTGTCCATCTGACATAATGTTGTTCTTTGGTCTTTGAAGACAGTGGATTTGATCAGGCCAGAGATGTAACCCTTGGATATCCTCGTGCTTGGTACATTCTTATGTCTCAGAGTAGATAGGCATCACCTGCAAACTGGCTAGACTTGTCTAGAAATAGTTGCGGTGATGAGTCTGCTCAGGGTATTCCTTGTGCAACTTAAGAAACAGAAATTTCTTTGAAACTCTACAAAAAACCTAAAATGCTGCTATTCTCTTGAACCTTTGGGGATAAAAATAATGCACAGCCTCTGCTGGTATGGAGCTGAATTAAGCTGGTGGAGGGTTCAATTCTTTGTTGGGTGGCAAAGTTTAGAAGGTATATCAGATTGTGAGTGAATGGTGAAATTGTGGTCCCATACTGTGAGGTTATATAAAATACCTGGAAGATCTTTTAGCCAGTAGAGAGATCGAGATTGATGGAACAGATTTGTCTTTGTGGCATAAAGTGGAATGATGAACAAGTGCAAATGATATTTTTTAATTATAAGAGATGGTCTAATGGGAAATTGTACAGGCTTTTGGCTAGAGGGAGAAAGTGCTACAGAATACCAGAAAACATCCAGTTAGAAATTCATCATCTAAGTTAATTTCTTTTAAAAAGCCCCAGTACATTATAACCTTAAAAAGAAAGAAAGGAAAAAAACAGCAAAAGGCAAGATTTTGAGGAACAGTCAGATCTCAATTTCTGAAGCATTTTATCTGACTAGTACCTTACTTAATTAAGACCAGGCATGAAAATACATTTTCCTTTCAATTCAATGATATTTCAAGCAGATTGGTTTAGTCTTGGCACAATCTGGGTGTGGTAAGTAAAATTCCATCTGACTTTACAGCACACAGCTTCTTATGACCTTAGTTATAAAAAGACTCTTTCTATTCACAATTGGTTGATAAAAAATCATCAGCTGCACTTTAGTTTATGGTTTTGCCAGTTACACTGCCTGAAATGCAAGATACAGCTTTTTGATTATTCATCATATATATTTTGATAATTCCTCAGTTGGGGCACAGTCAAGTAATCACACAGGAGGACTGGAGAAATGTCATTTTGGAGAGTTCATTTCTACTCATTCTGTATGAAGACAAAGTTGAAAGGTTTCAGAGTTTTAAAATTACTCTTAGTAATTGTACTGTAGCAAATACAAGTACCATTCAGTTTATTGAGTATCTTGGCTTTTCTGGTGTTTCTGTTATCTTGTTTTGACAGGGCAATCTTCAATACAGCATTTCCTGGTGCATGCTTATGAAAGGATTTCGTTCCAGTACATTTCTATGCTCTTATAATATCTTCTTCTGGGCGGGGGGGGGGAAAGGGGGGGGTAGTGTATATGTGTGTGGAATTTCCTGACAACTTTAATGAATACAAATTTACCATGGAAGTTAACATGCAGATGGAAGAGACACTTGAAGGTTTCAGTGTGTCTGTCTATCTGTTCAATTGTAAAAGCTGATAGGTAAGTTATTGGTTTAGTTTTAATCAAAACTATTTTTTTTAATTAGTGTATTTTCACACAAAATATGACTTTTTGTGATCTCCATTTTGTAAAACAACTACTGTTGAATAGGACTTCAAAATGTTAACAATATTGAAAACAATAACTTCATCCTTACAGTTTACAAAGCCACGGGCATTGTACAGACCTACGCAGCTGCAGCAGAACAGTTGGCAAGCAGATTTGGATGCTAATTCTGTAATTGTAGATGGTGAATGACCAACAGTTCCTTTTCAATCTTTACAGCTATTCTTGTAAATAAAAGGATCCTATGTGATTCTTTAATTCTTTTAGGTGTGCACTACAATTTCTCTTCGAGTTTTGATTTCTAGCTCAAGCATTTGTCCACTAAACTGAAAAACAAATCTTCTGTCCTTTAATTTCTAGTGACAATCAGCTTGACCTTCAAACTCAGAAGAAAAATGTAACTTACCCAGAAATCTTTGAAGCTACTCATGATAGCAGAAAGCATCCTAACAGTAGAGAACTACTTAAAGCAGTCATTTGCATTCAAAGCTATGTGAGAGGGTGGCTTGAACGCAGGGAATTCAAGAGACTAAAGATGTAGGTAATGTTTAATTGTTTAATCCATGTACCACTTATATTCTACTAGTGTAAGAATTCTTGATTATGAAAAAAATAAAGAAATATATGAAAAAAACCCAACCCATGCTGTCTGTTGTGGCTATATCACTTCAAGGTGCAGAACAGCCATGACAGGGAGAATTCAGTGACAGGAAGTGCTTTGCTAGGACCCATTTCCATCACTTGATCTTAAGGCTCTCTACTGGTTTTTAGAAGAGAATGGCCTGTGTGACATTTGGTACTTCTGCCTTCAGAGAGTCTTGGTGTACATGCGTATTGTACTGTTAATTCTGGGGCTTGCAGTTTTTCAGGTAGAGGAATAGGCTGTAACTAAGAGACTGCTTATTGCATTCTTCTCCCACTCCATTTTAAACTTCAACTGGTGAAAAAAAAAAAAAGAAGTCCTGCATTCTATACTATAATTACTGGGTTTCATGTTTATCATCTAGTATTGCTTAATGAAATGCCAGCTACTGATAAATGACATGCTAGAATGCCATAATATGCACTTTTCCTGTCTCAGAGTTCATACCAAATTAAAAGAGCTTATGCATGTTGCAGGTGGGGTGCTAATGGAGGCTGCATAATTTCAGTTAAGATACCATTTTTCTGGTAATGTCTAAACCTCCTATCTAAAGAGCATACCAACAGAAAACTTATACCTAATTCAAACAAGGGGTCAAGTAAGAACTAAGTCATTCATTAAACAATCTAGTTTATTAATTTTCCAGAATTTTAAAATAGAGTGATGAAAGTCAGGTTATATTACTTGGTAGTCATCGACCTTTAAAATATTCCTTCCCTTTATATACTGGAGGAGAGGGACTTTGTGCTGTTGATATAATTAGTGATGAGGTGAGACAGCATTTCTTGATATCTACTCCTATGGAAAACAAATAGGTGTTTTTCCTCTCACTGTATACTTTTAATCAGAAGAATGAATACTGAGCACAAAGTTTCTCACCTTGCCAAGTTTCACTGTTCCAGTTTTCCTTTGCTGAGACACAGAAACTTGTTTTTCCCCCCAAGTCTCTGGTTATGTGCAGATAGTATTTCATGGAGTTCCTGATCTACTTCTATAGTTTGGGATAGAATGGGTTTATCCCAAAATAGTTTTATCCAGTACATTTATCCAAACATTTTTGTAAAGGATCATCCCTTATCAGCACTATGGAGTAACTATCTTTACATATCTGTCCATATGAGTTTACAGGAATGGAATTTTTTCTTGCTGTCTTTTAAGATTTTCTTATACACTGCACACTTCTTAGTTCCACCTCCTCATCTGTTTGTTTAGTCACCCTTCAAATGTTTCTTACTGTAGTGAAAATGAAACATATCTGTAATTACAGTCTACAAGTTATGGACCATTGCTAGCGACAGTGAAATGCTGCAGTAAAATGATAACCTGCATTAAATGTCGAGCTGGTGTTTTGGATCTCTCTACACCACTTCAGTATTTTGAATTAGAGGAGTGAATGGACAAGAAAAACATACAAGTAATTCCATTTTTTAATAGAATTATCTTTTATTTTAATTTCAGTACTCTAAATTCTTAAGTAATAATCAATGTGTGCAAAATGAACTTTTCTTATATATATAAAACAATTATAAAGGAAAACAATTATTTTAAAGTGATTTTTGGTGCAAGGAAGACTTCACGTCTTCATATGCACAGCTGCGTTTCTAAGATGACATTCCAGCACTTCAGAACTGTAGGGTTTAGCTTGAATAAAGTGATTCCCTTGGTCACTTGATAAGCAGATTAATTATTAGTTACTATCATTAACTATTTTATCTCTTGCATACTGCAAATTGTGATTGTGTTGTTGTGTTGCAGTTCTTAAACTGTAACTTTTTTAACTGCTTAATGATGAACAGTGTCACAAACTGTCAGGAAGGAGGATTTGTAATGACATAGGTGAGAAAGTGCAAAACTGAGTATCATCACAGTTTTCTGAACACTTTATCCTTTTCCTTTATTGTTGATGAGGTTTTTTTTTTTTTTTTCCTAGTATTACTCCCCTATTGTATTTTGGGGGTATTGTGTGGAAAATGAATAGCACTTAAATATCTCCCATAATGAAATAAATAGCTTGTATGTTTGGAGCCTCTTTAAAGAAGATCTCTCTGCAGATATTTTTGAGCAATCCATGTATTATATATTATGTTAATGGAACTACCTTTTATACCTGCTTTTGTTCCCCCTGTTTCCTCGTCAGTTTGGTGGCTCACTGTACAGTCAAGGAAGTGTGGTAGAGAAGATAGATATTCAGCTGTATGGTAGGAAATTCATGGACATACGATAGAATAAAAAGCAGTGGTCAGAAGAAGCATATATGTCAGTAGCTTAAAGGCATAATCAAGAAGGCACAGACACAAGGGCTATTTCTGATACATAACTAGAGAAGTGTTGAAAGAAGAGGAAATAGTTGACTAATACCAGAACTGCTCCAGATGTTCTACTCTGCCTTTTGCTTTCTTCTGAATGTTTCCATTTATGGAGTCCTTATCACTCCAAGGATTATATGGAGATATTAGAGAAAATAAAAGACAATTTAGACTGTAAAATTAAATCCAAACTTCTTTTTTCTCTGATCCATTGCCCTTCAAATTCTTCTCCTGGAGTGAGAAGTAGCTGTCTCGTTGCAGAGGATATTTAAGATTCTATGAGGGCATACAACAGAAAATAGCTTTCCTTGTGGGGAAAAGCTGAGGAAAAACAGTTGTTAGTGTGAGTTTGCAACCATCCATCAAAACACAACGTGCAAGTTGGACTTAGGGACTTAGGTGACCATTTTCATATTTAGAAAAGTATTGGGTTTTTTTGGTTTTTTTTTGTTTGTTTGTTTAGTTGGTTGGGGTTTTTTGGTTGGTTTTGTTTGTTGGTTTGGTTTTTGTTAGTTTGTTTTGGTTTAATTTGATTTGAGTTTTAACTTTTTTTCCTCTCCTTCAAATAGGCATCAGCATTCCAGAGAAATAAAAATGTACCACCCATTAAACACTGGAATTAAATTGTAATTGATCCTTATGCTTTTTGAGCTTGATATCTATTAATTGTTTATATTTTGATTCCTGTTTCTATTCAGTCCTTTAATTCTGCATTCATAAAGCTTTATACTTCCGTATAAGTAGGAGGATTGTAATACTTAATTTGAACATATTCAGTGGGTAGACTGAGTTCCTTCCAAGTGCTTTACTGATGCAAATCATGTAATCTGAAGATTCACATCATATTTTCAGTTTTGACTTCTAAATTTCATAATCAGGTCTTATATTCCTAACATAACATGGGGGAGGGGGAAGAAACATGTATATATATATAGTTTGATCTTCCCTATACATTAGAAGAAAATATCAGTGAAAGTAAATAATTCCAAAAACAAAACCCATATCCTCCTAAAAGGGTATGTGCTGTCCTAGGTGGCATAACACATGACATGCTGTCTAATGCTGGCTGACAGAAAAGTTTGTGCTACTCTTCGTATTGTAAAGAAATGCTGGTTGATGGTTGAATCACTGGTGTTTTAATAGGAAGTCTAAAATTTATACCCTCAAAGGTTCTTTGTTTGTAGATGTGATAAGATGTTGCAGCCCTATCTATTGTCTTTTCTTGTTGTATTTGATGGTCTTTGACGATTAGAGTGCAAACTCTGCCTTAAAAGCCAGATGCTGTTTTTCTGAAATACTAAGCTGACATTCATTTGCTCTGCTTTGAAGACAGAAAGAGATTTGTTATAGATGCTCATGTATAACAGAGCATAATATGATTTATTGCTGTTAACCCTTACAGGGAAACTGGTGGTTTTGTTCATTAGTAGCAAAACAGACTAGTGTCCTCTGTCTCTCAGGGAGAAGGATTTTAAGAACTGCACCAATTTGGTACAATTCTGTGAGCTACGTAGAACAGCTGAAATATTCTGTGGTCCTAAAAGTATAGGAGACCGTGAAGTTTTTTATTTTTATTCTGTACATTTGTTCCCTGAAAAATAAATCGCACAACATCTCTCTCTGAGTTAGTCTCTTTGACTGAAGCGATATTATTTAATACATTAAATTCATCAAGAAAAGAATGGACTGTTAGCCTACCAATATAGTCCACCTTGTTACTTTTTTTTTTTAGTAGCTGCAGAAAGGCATCTATGGGCATTTCCATTATGATAATACTGCAGACAATGTCTTACACTGTGAGTTTTCCCTCTGCTTTTTACCCTGGGGGAGCAGTTTAATATACTGCTTCAGGTAGACTGAGCCTATCTGCTAAGTGAAAAAAGAGAATTAACCACTATAATTATTTATTACGTCTTTCGACCAGCCTAGGTCTGCAGTCTATCACCTTTCCATAGTGAGAAGTTCTAATATGGGCAAGAGACTTTTTTCAGCCTAACTATTCCCTTTTGCTTTCAGTGAGGATGATGTGCGAGTTTCACTATAGTGCAAGTCAGCAGCAAATCACCCCATCTTATGACCTCTGCATATGCCTAAGTTTTCATACAAACTTTATCATATTAACTTGATTCTGATGAAAATATTTATAAAAAAGAAAAGATTCTGGAGGTAGTATTTCTAAATTAAAAATCAGTGCCTAATAACCTTGTGTCTCTTCAGTTTATGAAACAGTGTTTTCTGCGAGAAAATTTGTCAAAAAGATGGATAGAAATGATCTGCCTGAATTTTTGAGGGACTCTGAATTTTCAGTACCTGCTAGTGGAATACAGCGTGTCTTCCAGATGGTCTGTCCAGGTAAGTGGTTTCTTAAAACTGCTTTGCAATGGTACAAAAGTTCAACTGCAGAAGCTGAAGGCTGTGGGTTTTTTGGTTGGTTGGATGGTTTTTTTCCTTGTGTAATTGAAGAAGCTACTATTCTTAAAAGCAAAATCAGGACAAACACTACCTGATGTTGATGATCTTTCTCAAAATGGAGCATTTTATCATTTTACTTGAATTAATCTACACTTTCTAGAATTCCACTGTGTCTAACAATGATGGAATATAATCTCATTCTATCTTGGTTTGTACCAACATATACAGGTGCTGTGAACCAAAGCTGGTACAAACAGGAATTTATATTACCTTTGTGTCTTCCTAAGTTTGACAGTCATTACAACTGGGAGATTCTTGCAGACGCTGATCTTCTTTGGATGTTGCAGGTAACTTATGTATCAGCAATTCCAAAGAATGTTTTTAAATGATAACTTTATTTAGTGGGAGAAACCCATGTTTAATTGGTGCTTTTGATTTGCTAATAATCTACATGTGGTTTCTATTTATTGTAATTTTTTGTATGCTTTCTTCCAGCCAGCTCTCTGTACAAGCTGCATCTTTGAGTCTCTTTGGCTGTCTGACCGCATATCATACTTGCACATTATCTGCTTCTCAGTGTTGGCTCCTAGTAAATGCAATTAATTTCTCATGGAAAATCGTGTATTACATGTCATTTAGGTCACATTCCTAAGACAGTGTGAATAAGACCAGGTATTTTTAGTTGTGTGCTCAGTCCCTGTCACTATGGTAACAGGAGATTTTGCAACTGCGAGACAGATTTCTGTCTTATATCCTAGATTTGGGAGACTATTGTTACTTTTCACTGTGTTCACAGACAGACGAGGAAAGGTTCATGCTTCCCTACTCATTATTTAATTTATTTAGAGTCTTTTAGCTATGAAGTGTTATCAAGGCTTGTTCAGCCATTTGAGGCAGTATGTAGGCTTTTTATTCATTTTGAGTTCAAAACTGCCCCAAATTATGAATGTTAAATGATGAATAATTGCTGAAACATGGAGATGTGCCTGTGTCTAAAGGACACCCACAAAATTATTTCTAACATGGAAGCATTTTGAATAAATGGCACTTATCTGTAAAGTGCCCTTTTTCAGTTTTATAATACAAATGTCATTATTTCTGAAGATAAGTTATTAACAGTGTATAACTGTGCTAAATTGCCTGGGAGAGGCACTGCAACTGGTTGAATATTTTGCATTGCTGAATACTGATTTGATGCAATGGTCTTCTGTGCCCGTGCACAGCATCCCACACCATCAGACTGCCCACTCAGGAATGGAAAGATCGGGGGGGTGTGGCAGGTGTGTATGTGGCTGGGAAGAATGGGGGAGAGATTTACTGACAATTCAATTCCTAGGCTGAGCTTTTTTGGATGAACGTTGCATCCTGTATGGCCACGTGACCAATCCATGGAAGATTAAAACAAGAAAAGGAACGCTGGCTATTTAGTCTGAGCATGGGGGAAAAAAAGACGATTCAAATTGTTTTTTGAAATTTTTTTTCATCTAATTTGACTCTCACTATTGTCTTTTTTTTTTATCACTGGAAAAACAGGACTTGTGAAAATAAGTGCCCAGATATTAAATGTCCTCTCACTTTTCCACTTCCAGTAATGAAATGATGAGTACTCTCTGGCTAACAATAATTTAGGCAGTAAAAGCTTGAAGACTTTTAGTTTGCATGTTCTCTTGAGAGTTTTAATTTCATCGGTCATACATAACTACAAATCTGATTTGTACGGGTTCTGCTTATTTGATGCTAGTCTCTGCAGATAAGATGCTAAGATTATCAGAATAAAACAAGAATATTTGTAGCAAAATGCTAACATTCATCATTATATAAGAAAGACCTTGCTGTCAAAATAGGAAAGAAAACTGTCTGTTATAAAATACCTGGAAAATGTGAATTAGAAATATTAGGTGGAATAGAAAGAAAAAAAAAAAAAAGGCAATATATGGAAGGCTACTAGACATACTGTTTGGGTCTCTGTGTTTATTAAAGGGAAGTTTATACTGTAATTGGACCAAACAAGACTATCAGAATGACACTTCTGGAACCTGAAGAAGACTTTGGTACCTGGAGTGGATTTATGAGTGCTGAGTGGAGTCTTATACAGAAAAACAAGTTTGTGATTTCCTTTTGAAATCTGCTTTTTAACTTCCAAGGAACAAAAGGAGCTTCCTTTAGGTCAAATGAATTTAATCACAGATGATTCTCTAGATGTGTTTATACACATCTTGTTACCCACAGTGGGAGGAAAAATAAAGAACTGCATTACTAGCTGACACATTGCTCACTGAGGAGTTAGGGACTGACTAGAAATAATTGAATGGTTTTCTATCAGTGCTGAGGTTTAGCTGCTGGTTTCAAGAAAAAGCCAATTAAAATTAAGGTCATAGTGCAGTGATTTTTAGATTTCATACACAAGTAATGATGCTATTTCATCATATTTCAAACCAATTTGTGCTGCTATATAATCCTGCTCTTGAAAAGCAGAGTGCCATGCACTATACAGTCAGGAGAAAACCTCAGCGCAACACTGCTGTACTTTGTTTGAATAAAACAGGAAAAATAGAAGTAATGAACCAATCGATTTTGGGCACATGATTTGAAGTATCTATTGAAATGATACCTAATTGTTATGAAAAATATGTCCTTAAAAATTTTTCAGAAGGCAGTACTGTGGCCTGTTTTTAAATATACCTTTTATTCTCTGATTGATTCAAAGTGCTACGTGTTCTGTTCAAGTAAATATTTACACTGAGTTCAGAGGAGCTATGCATCAATGTAGCTTAGATACTGTGACTGCTGGTTATTTTGCTGAAATGTGTAGCAGTAATATCCTGTTATTTAGTGTATTCTGCTGTCATTGGAATTACTACTGTTAATACTGGATGAGACTGGGTTAGGTAAATAGTTATAAGCTGATCCTGTTATCTGTTGTTAAGGCAAACTGTTCGCAGTTGCAGCATCCTGATAATTGGACTATTTTCAAATAAAATGTAAACACAGTAAGGATTTTCTCTGCAGTTGGCCCTTGTGAGATGCCTCTACTAAACCCCAGAATTTTCCGTATTTGTGATCTTGATAACTAGTCTTGTATTTATACAAAATATCCCGTGTTTAGCCTACGAATATGAAGTATCACACATTCTACTCAAATTTGAATTATTGCCTATAAGCCATCTCAACTTATATCAGCCTTGCTTCATTGCTGATTGTTCTACATTTGCAGGGAGGTAGTAAACCATTTCAAGTACAGAAGTGTCCAGGATTTTCATATATTTAAATTTTCTTATATTAGTGGAAGGTAAGGGTTTTTTTTTGTTTTGTTTTTTTTTGTTTTGTTTTGTTTTGTTTTGTTTTGTTTTTTTTTTTTTACAGGATGTTTTAGGTTCCAGGCTGGTCTGGATTGATTTGAAACAACAAATGTTAGTGCAAAACAATGAAACCTAACAGACATGTCAAAGCAATATGTCTTCATTAAAGTCCATGCCAATTCCCTTGCAAACTGCAGCCGGGGAGGAGAGATGCAGAAGGTTCCTGGGATATGCTTCCTCGCATGAAGCTAATCGAGGGTAGCAGAGCAGTCCCGCACTGCCCTTGTCACACACAACCTGTGGTTCAGAGCTTGACTCATGCTGAACCGTCATCATTTTTCAGTCCCACTGGGTTGTTCCATGATAACTGGTGCCTGTTACTGGGGCTTTTGGAAAGCGCCCTCATGTTTTTGTAAAAGTTCAGCTCAGAAATGGCACTGTCTGACTGAAGCTTTCCCCAATGCACCCTACAGTCTCAATTCTTCCCTATTGTGGTTCATGTTTGTGACATCTTATGCATTAATTGTTAAATATAAGCAACACCTATCTGTGCATGTGCAATTTCTGTTGCAGTCATGTCAGAAAAGCCTTATTTATAGAGCAGGACCTTTCTGTGTTAAGTAGTGTGCACATT
>JAAGNO010010009.1:17893-45627 GCA_033439905.1 Ceryle rudis | reverse complement strand
GCAATTTCTGTTGCAGTCATGTCAGAAAAGCCTTATTTATAGAGCAGGACCTTTCTGTGTTAAGTAGTGTGCACATTTTGAAGAAAAATGTGCTTCCTGCATCACCAATGGGAAATTGCCTCCTAAACCAGTTTATTTTTCATTAAACAAAATCTTACAGGACAAGCAACAGGAAGCTCTGAATACTGCAATAGGAATAAAGGTGTAACTGCTCTCACGCATCTGGCAGAACACAATACTTGGGAGTTTCTTTGTACTGTTGTTTAATAATGTTCTCTACACCTGTGTGGTTAATGAGCCCTGAGGCAGATGTAGGCTATCATTATGACCATTTCAGCCAAATATAGCATCAAGAAATTTAAATTCCACTATGGAAAAACTCTACGAGTGAGTTAGTAATAATGAATAGATGCATTAAAAAAATATCTTAATAGAGCTATTTCAAAGCTTTGCTTTTCCTACATAATAGTTGCTGGATCAAGACTAAATGCAAATCCAATCTAATGATCCCTTCAGGTCTTAAAGACTATAGGTCATTCATGATCAACTGCAGCAAAAGGAAAGAAAATGTGTATAGTATACCCCTCTCCTTGACTGCTGATTCTCTCTGCAAACAATTACAGATTAACGAGGTTTTAAAAGGTTAAAGAACTCCCACAGCATCTTGAATGTTTGTCAACAAGCATGCTGGATCCAAAAGCCTTCTAATCAATCTTTGTCCACAAGAATCCTTTCTAACCTACCATACATAAACAAACATAAGCCTGTGTTTCTCTTTTTGTGTTTTCCTTTTAAAGGAAGGTAAATTTCATGCTCAAGAACTTAATCTGCTGGAGTGTTTTGCTGTTAGCATACCATCAGCACACTCCACCTGGGATTGGCAAATCAAATCAGGAAATTCAATTTGGGATGCTCACACAGGCCAGAGTACCCTAGGCCAGTCATCAACCTTGTTTTAAAATGGTTAATATATTATTTCTTTTCCAGAGTAATAATAGTCCAAAACATCATTATGGATTTATTAAGATGTTTTAATAACAAAGTTGAGACATAAACAAGACAAATATCCTACTTAGTTGATGAAAAGAGTTTTTGCAAATCTGTTCACATTTTGCATCACATTTAGAGCTATTCTAAAAACCTCCTTTGGAACAATTCAACTATCTGAGAAGAAAATTTTCTCCTTAAAATTCTTCCTTGCTACGATGTTTGCAGAACAGTTGACAACAGTTGAACTAGTAGCATGCTGACACTGCTGCCTGTCATCCAGACTGATGCGGTCTTATTTATATTCTTCTGTCTTCTCTCTTCCTTTTATACCTAAGCTATAAAATCTTGGGCTGGCTTTTTGTTCCATCTGTGTTAGTCTGGCACTGAGGGCCTTGTTCTGTGCCTGGGGCTCCTGGGCGCTATCCTAGTACTAATAGATTGTACAAATAATTATGCATTGTCAAATCTACTTTAAAGAAAGTTGGGGAATTTTTAAATGTAAATGATGGAACTTCTCTACACCCATAGAGGCAGAGTATAAGTTCCTTACATTTGACTAGTTTCCTATGCCAGTTGTGTCTTTCAACTGCTAAATATAGGCAGGATGATACCAAACACAGTGAGTCCAGTGGCAGGTTATCAGTGGGAAGCATGACAGAATTGCAGTATTATCCATCAATGTATGGCCAGTGGTGGAACACAGAGCAGTGCTTACGCTGCTCTGACTGCTTCTGGAACCATCTGGCTGAAGATTAGGGAGAAAGTACCTTCCCTGGGCCAGCATTTTTCATTGCAAGTGCTTAGCACAAATGTGTGGGGTGTAACCTCTTGACTGAATCTTAGGACGTTTTTTTCCCCTGCATTCTCTAGTGACACCATTTAGGAACAGGGCAATAAGGTGGCTTGATCAAGTTGCCTGTCTGCTCTCTTAGCACTTTGGCCTGTCTCAGGCCAGAAAGCCAATTTCTCAGATCACATCCCTTTCCACCTGGCAATCTGTGTTTACGTTAGTGTCACTACAGGGAATTTCTGTTTTCATACAGATATTAGTGGCTCAGTTTGCTAATACATTTTGTGCAATGATATCAAGTACAATTCATTGCCTTGATACAACAGCACATGCACTTTAAAACCTTTTCAAAGGTGTAAGTAAATTAGCATGTGTGACACACTGAAAAGGTTAACAACCGTATTACTGTTTGTCTGCTTTGCATTTGTGGACTCTCTAGCTAGGAAATTTTCCAAATCACCAACTGGTACATGTAGGCAGTCCCCGTTTCATTGTTATGGACAAACATGAAAATATTTTAGCAGTGTGTGCCCACTGATTTGCCTCATCTGTGTCTGGCTTTACGTTTTCTCTTTGCTATGTCTGGATCCTATGCACTTGTCAAAATCTCCAGTGTCTGTTGTGTTAGTATCCACATGAAGTAAAAAATGAAGCGCCTTTCATTAAAAGACTCATCAAGTTCCCCGGTGTCTTAATGGCATTAGATTTTTAAAGTTTTTTCTTTCGAATTTGACATTAGCTCCTTAGTTGGATGTACTGCTCTTGAAGGCCCACCAATGCAGATGGAGCAGGTTCATCATCTCTCACTCCTGAATTCTCATTTTGTCATTGTGTAGTTAACTGCCATTTTGTTTGTTGTCCTCTCTAGTGCAAGTCTTTACTGCTACCTAGAGAGTTTTCCCCATTTTTTTGATAATTTTATTATCTCTTTCCAAGTTTACTACTTTGCACTTGTCTTTATTGAATTTTATATTACTGACTTTGGACGATTGCTCAAGTTTATCAAGATAATTTCAAGTCTGACTGCTCTGCTGTAAAGTGCTGGTAACTGCTTCCAACATGGTGCCACCTACAAGCTATATAAGTGTTTTCTCTACTCCATTTTCATTGTAGACATTAATGAAAATATTGAACTGGATTCAGGACAGACCTCTCTGAGACCTCACTTTATACTTCATCTCAGTTTTGACATGAAAGTATTTATCTACAAATTGAGTAGGATATTTTGATCCCTAATAAGAAAAAATGAATCAGCAGAAAATATAAGCTTAAAGAGTAGGTAGCTATTAAAACATTCATCAGTTTTAGCATAGAATAGCAGTATGTGGGAGAGAAATTAAATATTCACCATTTATTGCTACAAATATGTCTTTTACATGATTTAAGGTTTATTCTTCAATAATACATGAAAAGATTTAACATTGTACTATTCTTGGTCAGAAAGATACATATTAGGCTTTAAAAGTTCAAGGAACTTCTTGCTGTCTGTGAGGAGATGAAACACATAAATTGACTTAACTATCACCCCTATTAAAAAAACCTATTTAGTATATGCACAGTACAATGCATCTAGACATATATGTGGCTATGTAAGTATAGTACATATAGAATACATAAAAATACACTTGAAAACTTGCATAATGTTCTTATGAAATTAGAACATAAATAGAAAATAAAAATAGAAATAAAAGATCTGTATGTGGTGAACAGAAATCACATGTTAAACAGGAGGAAATGTGAATAATTGCTGCTTGAATGCTCCAAGATCTCTTGGAAGGGCAATGAATATAAAGAGTTTAAACATCTTATTTGATAACTTTGAAGGGAGAAACATTCTAATATCCTGTTTATGTTATCAGCTTGCAAATTATGTCAGAATTTAATCTCTTTGTGTGATTTTTATCCATAAAGCACAAAAATCTTTCCAGTACTGCTGAGTTGTAGATAAGTACCTATTATTTCTTAGATGGAGAAATAAAGAAAAGAGTTAAAACTATTTGTCTCTGCACTTATACTGAATTGGTGTTAGAAATCTGGCCTGAACTGTTTAGAATTGACTTAGAACTGGTTCTTATGCCCAGGCTCATCAAACAGGTGATTTCTAAGGAGCAACTTATCTTTTTGTCTGTCTTTCGTGTGTGTGCACATACATACTCGTACTTCCTCCTCATGCCCAGGCACGTACCTAACATGCATGTACTCAACTTCAGCTAGTTTTTGTTGCCAGCTGAGACAGGTATTGCTCATGAAATAATGGTTCTTGAATTCTTTCTGGCAATACTGAATGTGTGCAGGAGACTGAGTAGGATACAAAGGCTTTTAAACAAAAATCAGACCTTTTTTCTGATGAAAATTAGTTGTCAAAGTAGAGAAACTGCCCGATTTGTTAATAGAACCCTAAAATGTTAACTTTGCCTTGTTTGTTTTCTTGTTAGATTTTGATAACTTGACACATTTTAGGTAAATTACAATCTATTAGTAATAATATTTAGGTTTTTGCCATGATTACCGAAGTGGGAGCATAGCGGCTTTATCGCATTAAAATTACTTTGCTGATTAACCCTATGTGTTATACAGGATCCTTTTCCAGCTGAAAACAGTGACAAGAAAAAAAACCAACAAAAACCAAAATGAAAAACTAAACAAAACCCCCAAACCTTTTAAAATGGAATAAAAAAGTTCTACAGCAAAATAGTTTTAACAGTAAAATTGGCCTATACAATGTTATATTAAAAGTAACCAGATTTTTCTATGCTGTCATCTGCTTGACACTTTATTTACAATAATTTCTTACATTTTTCCTCACTTCAGCAAAGCTAGTCTTTGCTTTTTGATGCTGTGTAAATTCTTTGAGTTATTTTGTTATTTAAAATGTCCTGTCACATGTTCCTGTAATCCATTATTGCATTTAAAGCTCTCTCAGGTTAGATGACATCCACTTAATCAATCATTTGATTGACATAGTTATACTTCCTTTTTTGAAGAATAGCCCTTTATAAAACAGCTCATCTACCCTTCAAGCCTCAAGAAAAAAAGAATTCTATAGTAAAATGATATTGCGCAATACCATCACATCAACCGTTAGTGATACCAACACTTACGGTCACGTCCAGGCAAATATCTTGAAGTTACAGGTTAAGATTCTGTCCCTTTCACACCTGGTTTAAAAATGACACAGCTACAAAAAATATAATTAAAGAGCTCTATAGTTATGCGAATTCTATCATTTAGGTATTCTATGTATCAAGAGCTATCAAGACTTTTGTTTCCTTTTAGCTTATGGTCTTATTTGTATTCTATTGTTATAGTAACTCTATATGAAGTAGTATTTCTTGATCTACTGAGTAATTTTTTTTCCTCTAAATTATTTTCTGAATGCTCAATCAAGAGCAACAGAAAACATCCTCTTGAACCATGTAACTCTCCTAGAGAGAGTTACAGCAGTTATACCAGTCCTTCTGCTAGCATGTGATTTGGCTCTCAGTGTGTGTTCCTTCTAAAGAAAACAAACTTAGTTGTCAGTTTTGATGATGAGTAAGTTTTTGGTTTTCTGTTACTTGGTTTGCTGGGATTAGATTGGTCTCTGTTCTGATATTCTATCTGAAATTGAGTTTTAGTGTAGTATTGCTAGTGTGTCACCCAGCAAAAAGCTATGTTTCCACACTGGGGACATCTATCATTGTGACCACCATTGCTCGAGTTTCCTCCTCTGGTCATGAATTATTATTATAATTTCTTTAAGTTGTGCTGAAAGTTGCACGCTTGGGATGATTGCTTTTGAATCCATTGTTTGAAACTGCACGCCTTGCATTGGATGCCTTTTATATAATGCTGTGAGAACCATGCAACTTCTTGACAAAAAAGTCTCTAAAACATAAGTGGAGGATAAGATCCAAGATGTGTGTCTGATGTAGTTCAAGACAACACCTAACAAATCTTTGTGTGGTAGATGAGTGAATATTTTAGGATACCCATCAACAGACTGCCTTTTCTTAAAGAAAGTAAGCAACACTATCAGCTAAAAACTACACTTAATATATATTTGCCTCATTTAAAACTATAAGAAATTATGGCTTTCTACACTTCTATATTAATAAATGGTTTATTTTAATTGGATTTTTTTAATTAATAATACCTATATCTAGATTTCCTAGTTTCTTATCTAAGAACATGCAATCATGTTATCTGTAGTTTAATACAATGGTGCATAAAGTATCTGTAACTTTTGTTAGAAAATATTCCAGAGTAAATGATTAAGTCTCAAATACATCAAAGTGTATTGTCTTTTACATATACAGACAGGCTCTCCCTTGTAGGATTTAATCTAGAACCAATGACATCAATAGAAAGGAAGATTCATGTTAACTTCATCACTCCAAATGATTGGTTTTGACCACAGGTTAAGAGATGTACGGGCAACTTCTTTAAGTATTGGCATAATACTGTCACACCAAGTTAAATATTCGTGTGAAAGTAATTAAATAATGACTTAAGTCACTTATATCCTTTTTTTTGGAAACAGTTCACGATATCACATTGAATCTCTGTAAAACTCAAGCTGGAAGTATATACTAGTATCATGAATACAGTTGCTAAAGCTGCTTTTGCTGTTTTGTTTTTCCAGTACTGACAGGTTATTTCAATGTAAAAGAAAGGGTCTAGGTAAAAACCTAAGAAATAAAAATTAAGATTTTTATTAATGTCTTTATCCTGGAAAAAAAGGAGCCTGTGTGTTAAACAGCTTTACTTATGGTCCATGACATTAATTTCTGTAGAAACAATTGCAGTAAAGACCCTGGAAAATGCTGATATATTACAAAGACCTATCAATTTCATCCATTTTTCTAGGTCAAGGAGAAAAAAAGTATTTTGACAATGTTCTATTTTATTGATGGTTTCTGGACTGCCTTTTTCCAGAACTTCATTCCAATGAGGAGTCAGAAAAGAATCTCACTGTAGTGGAGTTAGTGGGAATTGCCTTGTTTCGGTTGTATGGATTCAACAGGGTTAGTGGTATGTTTTGTGTTAAAAGCACACACAAACATTTGAAATTGCATGATCCAGAATAGAAAGTGCATTTTTATTAATTTTGCTGTCTCTCATGGCATAAAGTCTTTGCCATTTTAAAATAAAATTAGAAGTTATTGAGATTTTTACATCTTGTTCCTATGCTTCCCACACTTGACAACAAATCTTCTGACAATAGTGATACTGGAATAGATTTTTTTTTTTTTTTACTTTCAGAAATGACCAGGAAGCCATTGCAATGTGTAAACTTGTATTTCTTAAATATAAGCCACTGCTTTTATATTGCCAAGTTCTTATGGAACATCTGTACACGGAGGAAGTGGGATTTTCAAAAGCTCATAGAGCTATGTTTAGACTGTGTGACAGATTGCAGTTTTGTACTCTTCAGAACTGTGGACCCTTGATCAGCTAGGGCAGAATTAGTCCTTTTGTCAAAGCATTAGGGAAAAAAAAAAAAGTGTTTGTTACACTGGTGCTTCTTTTCTCTTGAATACAGAGCAGTTCAAGCAATACCTCATGCAGAGGAGATCTAAGTGTACATTTTCTGTTATTAAATACATTGTCAGTGATACCTTAATGTAATAGCTCATGAAATGTACTGGCCACAGATATAATTATGGAAATGACAGGGAAAGGGAAGACTGTAGAAAATGGAGATAACTACCCAAAATTGTCTGAATATGAATCCTAATGGGTGAATCGACTTTTTGGTACAAAAAGTACAAAAGTTCAACTTGGAATAATAGGAAATTCTTTTATTCTTCTGAGTTCAACTCATACATAATTAAAATTTCACAAGACATATCACCTGCATGAAATTTCAGCCAAATAGGGCAAAATTTGGCATAGTAGCTTATCTTCTGCCACTTTTAAAGGTAGAAATTTCATTAATATTAGAGGATCACCGTTTATAACCTTGGCTTTGTCAAATGCAAAATGTTTCCTAGTTGATCTTCAGACTTCATCCATGGCCTAAACAAATTTAAAGGTGTAGAGTTCTCTCTCCACCCCAAGACTACTGATAGTGTTTGTTTGTGTACCCCAATTAGTAAAGCACACAGACTTTCTTGTTTTGGTTTGGTTTTTTATTCTAGCTGGTGTAGCTCCTCCATGCCTTTAAGTGAACATAAAATTGAGGTAGATTGTTTCTTAAATGTGCACAAGAAATGGGCCATGGTGCTTTGTGGAAAACCCGAGATGGAAGAACATGTGTAGTAGCCACTTCCCTGACACAGCCTTTGTCTGTTGCCTTAGGAGACGTAGCTCATCTATGTTTACCATTTACCTCATCTCTAAAACATGACATTGCCTAGAAAGAAAAAAAAAATTTGCTTGCATAGTTTTCAAAATACTATATACTGTATCAAGTATAAATATGTAGAACTGGATTAATTACTGAAGGCTGTTTAACCTTTCAGGCTGTCGAAATGCCCTTTGTAGAATATGGCGAGCTTTGGATGCATTTACAGAACATTAAATACAAACTGGTATTTTAAGATATAAGCCAGAGCCAGCATTAGGACTTGCTCTCTTGAAAAGCAGAGGCAAAGTTCTCATTAATTGTAATGGTGAATGATTAGGGGATAACATAGGAGGCTCAGAGTTAACTCCCATATGCTATCAACTTGTTCCTCACCACTCTGCTGTCTTCAGTTAATTTTTATCAGCACAGGAGATGTGCTTAATCTGTATGAAGTAACAGCTGAAACTTTGAAATTCTAGTGTCTTTTGTTGGTTTGTGTCACAACCCGAGTGTTATTTAAACATCTATTTTTTCATATTTAATACTGGATATTACTCCAGAGGCCTCTTTAAAACAGCTAATGTTCCCTTTGGCACTGAAATCCACTTACCTTAACTGACTTCTGTTATACTTCAACCTGATTCTCAGAGTCACAATGGTAATACTCATTTTAATGTCCCAATAGGCTCTTAGTATTCATCAAATATTTGATTTACATTTCTAATAAGGCTTATGGAATGCAGAAACATGAAACCCATACTCTGCCATGATTCTAACTGCTGTCTCTTTCATTAACACTGTGAATTATTTCTCCAAAATAATTAAAATCTGTAATTGAATATACTAGAATAATTTTCAAAATTTAGTTTAATTATTCTTGTGGTTCTATTTGGAAAGATCACATAATTTATAATAACAGAATAGGCAAATATGAATTTACTCTCTCAGAGTCCTTTTGTTTATAGTTACCTTTTAAGAAAACATATGTACTTGAAATGCATATGCTTGTTAAACAGCACAGTTACAATGTAGATATTTTGTACTCCAGAATTCTAATGAAAAAACTTCTTAAGTCTCAGAATTACTTAAACAATTAATGGGTGTGTTCTTCTCTTTAGGTATTTTTTTTTCCTTCTATACACTGTATACAGAAAGTATTCTATAATACTGAGTATAGAATAATAATTCCATAATATTTCTACGTACTGTAATATAGAAAGTATTCTTTACCTGAGCTAACTGTTGTATGTTTAGCCACAGTAAAACTGAATATGCAAATGAAGCTTGTGTACTATATGAAGAATTACTTCAGAAATCACTGCATTATGTACATGAAAACAGAAACGCAACTGAAATAACTTAGGGAAGAATTGAAAGGGTTAAAAAATTCCTCGTGTATCCACAGTTTTGGAAGTATCCTGCTGCTGTGTAAGCAACTGCAAAATCTTGCTTGGGTTCATCAGTGGCTTCCTGTGCAAGAAACTAAGGAGGTTTGTGATTCATCAGAGGCATGACCAGAAGGTCTGAAAACTGGCCATAAATATCTGAACAGCATTTTCCAGCTGCTAATGCAACATATTGAGTTGTGGGACTGAGTGGTGTTTTGACCATTACAAACATAGGCAGGGAGTGTATTGAAGAGAGCAGAAAAACTAGGCTGAGAGAAAACCTGAACTGGAAAATTTCTAGGAAAGAAAAATGGATTGAAGAAACAGGATAGGAGATCAGTACAATAATAAAAAGACAGATATCTTAGTAACTTGAAAAAAGAATTGAAATAATCTTCAAACTGTGGGACTCCATCTGCCCCAGGGATCCCAGTCAGTTATTTGACATGATGCTAAATGGAACCTGCTAGGGGCCTGCTCCCAGCAACGGTTATATCTGAATTCTCTGAGTTACTGGACTGCTGCAGTGTGGGTGAGCTTAGGGCATGCACAGCTGTACCAGTGTGTTGCTCACATGTCCAGTTCTGCTTATGCAGAAGGACTGAGGGTGAAAGGCTTCCACACTGACAGTACTGCTGTGCCTAGAAAAAAATGGGCTCATAAGCTACCGATTCCTGTTGTGGTAATTAATCCCTGTGCAGCACATTTCTCTTGTGCTGCACCAGCACCTCTCATCCACAACCTGCACTGATTCCCATATTTTTTTCAGTACAGTTTGTGGTGTCAGTCTCAACTTGTAAAATTTTAAATGTCTTGTGCGTGTGTGGTGGTACTTGGGTTGCTTTTGCTGCATGATGGAGTACAGTTTATAGCACTGCAGGGCTAGCTCTTGAACCAGGACAATACCACCACGTCAGTATGCATGCGGAACCTGGACTAATTAGCCTTGCTGAGAGGCATGGCTAATTAGTCCAGACCTAACACAAATCTCACTGTGCTTCCTAGAGCTGAGCTGATACTGCTGCCTGGTAATATGTCAACCTCCTATTTTATTCGGAGCTCTGTGAGATCTCTGATTGGAGTGGGTCATCAGCCACACCCTCAGATGACTCCCTTTTTAGGAGACCTTGTGGCACAGAAGCTCTTAGGCTCTCACCAGGTTCAATTTGAAGTTAAACCTAACTTCAAAGAACTGACAAAGGTGTCCCATATGGTTTCTTTATTCAAAATTTTGTTTCCATACTCAGTCTGCCAACATGATCTGTTCTTCAGTTTGTCAGAGGCTCATTTGCTCATCCAGACTCCTGACTTTTTCATTCTTCTCTGTCTTGCTGGCTCTGGCAGGTGAATCTTCAGTGGCAGAATCCCATTTCTAGTCCTGACAGAGCCACAGGCTCTGTGCATGGTGCAGGGGACATCATTCATTACTGCTCCTAGCTTTCATGTTTTGGCTTGGTCACTGTGAAGCAGCTGAGGGCTGAGACAGTGAGCAATGCAAAGGGTCAACTGCTGGATCAGGCACCTGCCATGCATTGTCCTTTGCAATATCCTTCCCAAACCCCGTAACAGGAAAAATGGGAGCAGATTTTTTTTTTTTTTTTTGTCTAAAGGCAAGTATTTTCTGTAGTAGTGACATAAGTGGAAAGAGATAGAATCTGTTTGATTCTACCTCGTTTCAGCCTGTTTCAAATCACTGGCTGATATTTTGTCCCCTAACCTTGCTTGGTTTTGTATCTGGCTCCTGCAAACTCCCCTGTGAGGGGAAGATGGAGCACATAGGAGGAGAGGAATAGTAGGCTGTTTCCCTGGGTTCTCCCCTCTGGGCAAACAACATTACGTGGTTGAATTGCTTTTCATCTGGTCCTATTCCATATATTTTACCAACCTGAATAGAGATTTTTATTAATAAGTGAGATTTTAATAGGTCTTATAAAAATACTGTTCCATGTAAAGATTGCTGATTTAGCCCCAAATTAGCTATTACAACAGCTGTGTATAATCACTTTTTTCTGGAAGAAATACTGGAGTTCGGACAGCTGGGGCTGTGTGCACGCACTGGGGGCAGAAAATAGCTTTTATTGTTGTCCTTTCAAGAAAGGGGATTATTGAGTAACCTAAGAATTCTCAGAGCTGTTTAGCACTTTTCCTGTTCATGCCAGAGAGAATCACACATTTAGTGCTAATGAGCAGAATGTAGCTTTATGACTTTGTCTGAATATATTCCCTGAGATGAGTTCCTTTACTACTAAAATCATGGGCAGAACCCCTCCTGTTGGTTTTAATGAGGAAGGATTGGACCTTTAATAAGCATCACAGTCACGTAAGCTTGGGGTTTGTTTTTTTAGCATCGTGCTTTTTAAGTGTTTTTAGTTACTGCCTGCAGTGTATACAGCTGTGAACTTGGATAATAAATAAGGATTATTTCTATGAAGAAACCTTTGGCAGCAATTTTTGCTTTGCTGAGGTAAGCTGTTAGTCATCTGCCACCAACGGATAATCAGCTAGATTTTAAATATTGCTGTGTCTTTCTGCTTTTACTGTATTTTTGATTAGTCAATAAATACACGTTCAGTCTATTTCCAAAGCCCAGCAATCAGTATAGATGCAAGATACAGTGATGAAAAGGAACAAACCAACACCAGCTAATGGTAAAGCTTTTGGTTGTTCTAAGAAAAGGTTGGGCTCACTTGGATATTAGTGGAAGGTGGTAAAGTTTCATTGTAAAAACACCACAACCAAAAAATTGTGTTGACAGGTGGGAAAGTACATTCTCAAGACTGAATAAAGTTATTCACTGATAACAAAAGTGAAGCCAGAGAAACTGCACTCCCTGATACTAAGGGTGAATTTGAGTTTGGATACCCTGCAGGCAAACACAATTCAGAATCAGGAGCCTAAATTTAGCCTTCTAAATCCATGTTTAGGAACGCTCCTGATTTTCAGAAGTGCTACGTACCAAGTCAAGGAGAGTGTCTTGTGTAATAAAGAGAGGAATCATAGTTTTCTATTCTTGCTTTTTATGAAGTAATTCCAAGTCCAGAATTCTTACCTTTCCAACTCTCTCTCCTGAATCCTCAAACAAAAACTGCTGAAAAAAAATCTAAGAAAAAATAATTACAAAATGTACTGTGTAAATGGAATTGTTTGGCATATCAAGTAAATGGAAATGGCGATGTCCTGAAGTGGTTAAAACCCGATAGATATATCCTGGCTTACAGTTAGAGAGTAAGGAAGATAGCTGGGTTCTTTCTTACCCAGCTAAAAAGAGAGCTATTAGTTGCATTACAGGCAAACTGGCCATGCGCTATGTTCAGTTTTTGGGTATACTGCAACAATGCACCAAATGAAAATAATGGTTTAGCCATATCTAAAGAAACTCTTCTGCTGAATAAGGAACATGCTGTATCAACAGGCATTTTTCTGCACCTTTGCTATTTTTTGTGCATGATACGGATGCAGAGAAGGACATGTGCACTATGCAGATGACACTGGATTCAAATCTGGTTTGAATAAACCTCTATTTGGTATCTTACTTGTAAAGTCTTGAGTTAGTAGCAAAAGATTGGGAGGCATAATATTACTTCACCTCAAAAAAGCAGTCCTTGCTTAAAAGAACTTCATTCCTTGCAGTAATCAAGATCATATCTATTTCCACACAGCGTAGCTGTCTTCTCTTTCCCACTTGGTTCAGCAAGAGGAATTTTCCTTTTTAAAAAGGTAGATAGATAAAATAAAAATTGCTGTTGCACAAAATAGATTTGACTCCGCAGTTATAACAGATACGAAACTGAGAGCACTTTAAGGCCCAGGGGTAAAACTGTCAAGAGAAACTGCTTGGATATTCCACTTCCAAGATGTTAGTCCAATTTGTAATGTAGGTATGGATGCTTGCAGGTGTTCAGCTATTGATTTTCTACCGCTATATCTGCAACAGTCCATCAGCAGGTATGTCATATGGCATACTAAAGGATAGAATTAAAACTTTCAATGAGATTACAACTCTTACGTTATGCCAGGTTTTTTTTCCCCCCTAGTTTTTAGGAGAAAGCTGTCCTTCAGCTTTTTGGGCTATATTCAGTTATTTGCTATATTTCAACAATACATCAAATGAATTGTGCAATCTGAGCGTAGAAGATGAATTCATTGATGAGCATGCACCGCACTGTTTGTTTGGCATATCCCCATTTGTTCTTAATCTTTGGAATGTAGTAGTGCCTTAGAGGACATGGTTAGAAAATGGTAGTTTGAAAACTTAAGAGTTTTGGAAAAAAGAGAGAAAGTTAAAGAACCATCCTAAAATTAAGGAGTAGTGTAGAGAATTTAGTAACATAAGTAATTCTGACACACAGGAATAGTCTGAGGAAAATTGAAGCACCTACAAAGCTGGATAATGTATTGCAGCCAGCCAGTGCTTAGCTGCTGTGGATGGCAGGAGAACATACAAAAGGATTAGTTTACAGTCAGGTCTGGGAAGCAGGGCACAAAAACAGAACTGCAGAAGCTTGGGAATTATGGCCAGTTCTGCTACAGTCTTACTGGCCAGCCGGAATAGTAATTTCATATTTTGGTTTCTTCACAACACTCAGTTTTGACTGTTCCTAGCCTGATGTTACAACAGGGGTGTTGATGGGCAGTCAAGGTTTGCAGTGTTAATTCCCCTGGGCAGAGCACCACTTGGACAATGCCTGGCACAACAGGCCTGGTACCTCTGGGGGGGGAACTGAAGGCATTACTGTAATATAAGTATCAATATTTTAATAATCTGCCTTATTTCATCTATTATCTCACAATTGTTTAGAGTAATTTGGACATTTGTTTCCTTTGCACATTTAAAATGGTCCCAGGGAGACTTCAGTGGATTGAGGTTCAGGGATTATTCAAATTCCCTGCACCTGCGGGGGTTTCTTTTGATACTGCGTGTTTCAAACTGAATGTTCGCTAAATACAATGAATTTAAAATATGGAAAAAATGAATTAAATGAAAACATTAGAACTGCATCTAAGTTTATAATCAGCACGATGTGGGGGATGGAAATGAATGTGGAACCCAGCTGAACAGTGTGTTGGCATAAGAACTCTTGACTTACAGCTGTTCCTTTGTTCTTTTTTGTTAGTTTTACAGCATTTTTTTTCTAGAAAACCTTACTTTGCATGAAAGACAAATTCATATGAGAAGATTGTTTAGCTTTGTGCATCATAATTTAAACAGAGTGAATTGAAATCTGTTTCACAGCATTCTGATGGAGGGGGCAGTTTAGCCCAATAGGTCATTTCTGTCCAAAATTAAAAACTAGTCTTTTCTGAAACATAAAAATCAGCTTAGACAGAATTCTTACTGTCTAGTAAGGATTGCATGTCTTTAATGCTAGAATTACTGAGAGAGAAGAAGAAAATAAAAAGCCGTTACAAGAACTATATGTCATAATTGCCTGTAAATAGCTTCTCTAGACATTGTGAAAGAATGAGACAGATGGGTAAGAGTGAAGGACTCTGTCTGACAGACATTCTTAGTCTACTGCAGGTAGTTCTGAGGTCCATATAAGGCATGGTTTCAACTGTTGCTTTTTCCACTTAGTAACTGGTGAGGAAGGCCACCACTCACTTTTCCTGTATCTTGTTTGTTTCTTTTGTTGTTGGGGGGGGGTTGTTTGTTTGGTTTGTTTTGTTTTTTTTCTCCCAGGACATGGTATTTCAAGTTCCAATGCTTCACCTAACCTGGAAAGATTCAAATCTGTGTTTCCGTCCTCTTGGATTAATCTCATAATGTTTGTGATATAGGCTGTTTGGGTGAGTTGGATTGAATTACCCGTGGAAATTGTTCTGCTGGGCAGAAAGGACTCCATGGATCTCTAGACTAGAGAAACAGGTCTAGGGGCAGGCAGCAGAAGAGGGGTTTGGTTTCTGGTCCGTACTGTAATAATTGCATTCATGTTAAATATTCACCAGATAAAGCACATGAACAGAAACATAACCCAGATTTCTTGCCATTCACAGGAGTATCCTGTTTATTGCATTAAAAAGTCATGTCATGATTCTGGGATTTTGGATTTTTCTCCCCAGTTTCATCTAATGAAGCCTGAATACTTTTTGCTGAGATTGCCCAGCTTAAACAGAAAAGGTGTCGTATCCTGTAGAGCCAGGAGGTGAGAGATCCGTTCAGACAGATGGACTTTGAGCCTCACCCCCCTAGGGTGGTTTAGCCAATGCTTTAGCATCAGTACTTTGATCACTTGCCTGTTACAGAGCAGTTTGCACCTTCACACTAATCCCTCTCCTGGACATCTTAGTGAAAGTGCCATATTCGTAGCTGCATGTCAGCCCAAACTCACAGAGCAGCCACTGACTGGCTCTGTCATGAGACAGGTTTATTCCCTGCCAGGTTTGTGAATTTGGTTCAGCTTTAGGTACTTAAGTCAGCCTTCATTAGCTTTAATGGTGATGGTGTTAGATGAACAGTAGAAGTGTCTTTTCCACCAACGCCTGCCCCCAGGTTCTCCAATTTGCAAGGAAATTGGAAAACACAATAACAAAAACATCCCTAATTTCTCATTATTGTTGTTTTTCTTTCTTCCTTCACACTCTTTATTGATTGCCTATTCATTTGTTGCAGAAATTGTAGTGCACTGGGTGCAGAACTGTTAGGGTCGACGGGTTAGTCTCACGGTTCAGGTGACCAAGTGCTACTGGAGGTGACTATGTTCCTATCCTACCTTCACCACTATGTTCTAATGGGATCATCAGCAGATTTCTTCCATCAGTGTTTTCACAGATTTTCTACAGATATTTTCTGTTTATGGACAAGCTAAAAGCTCATGTGTAAAGTATAAGTTAATAGGAACTGTACTTTAAACGTGTGCACTGCTACATAGATTACAACTTCTCCCCCCACTAGAATACTTAGTTGTATCAAAGCAGGCATCCAAATTAGTGAATATTTATCAAAATGGCCTTCATCTCTCTGTGCTTCAATTATATGATTTCTTAGAGGTGTTGGGAGGATAGATTAATTATAGTGAGAGCTGAAAGCACCACAAAAAAACCCCCAAAAACAAAACAAAACAAAAAAACCCACAAAAAACCACACACACACAAACACCCCCCCAAAAAAAAACAAAACAAAACCAACCAAACAAAAAAACCCAAACCCCCCAAAAACCCCAACAAAACCCAAAACTGAGAAAAACACAAAAAAGCCTATGAAGAAATTGGTAATTTTGTATTCAGTGCAGGGTTTTGATGATGCATGCTAAATAAGGTCTGGAATCAAACATAGGAGGATGAAGATAAAAAGAAAAACTGAATAGCTCCCCATTCAGTTAGTGTCCATTTTATACATTGAGTAAGTCCTGTAAGGGGGAAAAGTTGTAACATTAGTTCTCGTGTTTTATAACTTCCGCGTTCTTAAGTCTGTAAATTTAATATTTGCATAGCATGAGATTAGAGAAAATGCACAGCAGAAATGGCACAAAAGAGTGTTCTTCCATGAGGACATCTCACAGATTTCATTTCAGCAAGATATAAGGGTTTGTGCAAATTTTTACGTACAAAGAGCTTTTGTTATTGTTGTTGTTAGTGCCGGAAATGAAGCTCCTTGTTATCAGTAAACTTCTCAGCAGCTGCCTGGCCAACAGGCTGCCACATTTCCTCGTCCGGCTACATGGTGCTGTGTACAGCAAGTACGTCTAGGGGGTGGTAAATAAACTTCGAAGAGATTGAATACTCCTGAGCTGCTGTGATGGGCCTGCCTTTTTGTGAAAAGGAATTGAAGTGTGCGCTTCAGATACATGGGAGCTTAATTTTTAAGCTTTATGATTAGAGGTACAGTCTTCACTGCCCTCGCCTGTACTCTATTTTAGTTTCCTGTGTGAATCGCCATCCTCTCTGGAATCAAAAGGCAAAGGAAGCCTCAGTTTTTAATTTCTGCCTGTCAGTCACTCTAGAAATTGATGACCCGTTCACAGGGATTACTAAAGCGACTCAGGCAGGAACCCATTTGACAGGTAACGGAAAACTCCCTTTTTGTTTGTTACCTTGGTGGCTGTAATTAACATTTCTGTTTTGTTCTAATTATAGTTTTTGTATCTTAGCCATTATGCTAATGGTGTTGTTCAGTAGTATGTGAGATTGCATTCATTATCACTGGTGAATTAAACCTTTATTAAAGAAAAATTCCCCCAGGCCTCATTCTGAAGTTAAGTAATTATTCATTTGGTTTTATCCTGGCAATTAGCTTATATACTGTAGCACTCATGATTGAGTTTCTATACCTCCCCAGATGAGATTAACCCACCATGGTAAATAAATGCCTAATAGCTCCCAACATGTTGCGGGTTTTTTTTGTTGTTGTTGTTTTGTTTTGTTTTTGTTTTGTTTGTTTGTTTTTGTTTTTATTTTTTTTTAAAGAGCATTATTATGTAACAAAAAAAAAAAAAAAAAGACTCATCATTCAGTAAAACAGCTTTTGGGTTCCTAGCAGACATTACAGTCAGAAGGAGATTGTGCTGGACATTTGGGGCTCTGTGGGGCAACAGTAATAACAAACGAGTTTATGAAGCCCTCCAACAGAGCAGTTAATTCTTTCTTCAATTGCAATGCCTTCCTTGGTCAATATGCTTCATAACTGAGATATGAACTGTACTCAGCCACACTTATATTGTAAATCAGCCTTCTGAGAGCTTCCAGACATAAATAAATTTCCTGGATGATGTAGCTTAGCCCTCAGTCATGAAAAAAAATGTTGAGGAAAATCTTAGTCACCTACCCCTCCATATTACCAGTTTGTGAATGCCTCACAAGCACCCCTGAATTCAACAATACTTCCCTGAAGAAAGATGAGGTTTTATGCCTATTTTACGCCAAGAACATGGAGGCATGGAGAAATTAGGGATTTACCAACAGTCACACAAGAAACTGTCAATAGAAATGGATTCTGACTGTGGTTCCCCCTGTGGTCTAATCAGGTGTTTTACTTGTGCTAACAGTTTTCTCTCTCATATCTCTTTAGCACACATTCAATTTAGAAATCTTGTACAAAATGTGTCAAATACACTTGAAGTCTCTTTTTACTGATCCAATTCATCTTGTGCTGCTCTATGGGGAGAGGCAACCATTGTCCTGCCTTTAATTACAGCTACAGTTTTTAGAAGTATTTTTAAATGGAAACACCTTAATGGCATTAAATGAATCAATCAAGCATCCTTGATTCCATACAAGACTTCAGTAATGGCTCATATATAATCATTTCATAAGGTGAAACGTAACGTGCTACCACAGCCAAAACATTAATCAACTACTTGAGAGTTTTGCCTCGAGAAGTAATTTAGGATTTGACCTTGAATTTGGGTAGCTAGTATATATGAAATGCAGCCATTACCTCCACTGTGTTTTAAACACGGCAAATGTGCACAGATAGGAAAAATTAGTATACATTGATTCTTGATAAGCATCATTTAATCTCTTGTATATTCTGGCAATATCTACCATATACCCACGAGACCTAGGAACCACCTTAAACCTCTCCACTTTCCATTCCAAAATGCAAGCTGCATGTCATTAACCTTGCCTCAATATCAAACATATGAAGTACAGCAGACATAAAATAAATAAATGAAAAATAATTTTGAAAACTGCCACATAATTTTCCCACTGGGAAAAAGAACAGAGAAAAAAGAAAAGGGAAACACAATGCTGTTTCTGTCCTTTAATTCATGTCATGAAAGTATTTCATTTTAGCTCCTCAAAGGTTATTTGCCTCACCTGCACTAATATCAGTGAAAGTTCCCTGCCTAGATATTTTGAAGTTTCTGGGCTTCAGCTCCTTGCAGCTGAAGGCAGGATGAAAAACTGAATAGAATTCAAGGTCATTAATAAATCTTATTAAACCACGTATTATATGTGGGGTTATAGATCACATGCCACAACACAATATCGCTTACAGTAGGTGTTATCCCACCTCTTGTGATACTAAAGAGGTTGCTTTGTTAATATTCATAAGGTGTTTTAAAATAATAAAGTGATATGTAAGTTACAAATATTACTGTAATATACTATAGCTCATTACTCCAGTAGGTGTGAATTGTGTACTGTAAGACTTCCACACGGAAATCACTCTCCTCTGAATGTGCTTTACAGACCACTGCATCCATTGAGGGCTCAGTGGCATTCTGATTCAGCAGTCAGGGAGGTTCAACTTCTTAGCCACTTTGTGGAGTAGCAATTACATCACTATGGAACAAAAGCTCTTGTCAATAAAAGAAAATTGCAGATATGACCTGTTGATCAGTCCAAAATGAGCACTAACTGCTATTCAGGAGGAAAGGGAGGAGTAAACTTGAGTTTCAGCTGAAAAATCATCCTGTCAGATTGCATTAAGAAGGCTTCCATGCTTAATCATGTGTCAGTTATCTTACAGCAAACCTTTTCTGCTTATCAGTAAGTCTATTTTTGATTTCCACAACAGCAAAGGAAATCAGGATTGGTTCTTATCCCTCCTACATTATTAGAAATCATGCTTCTGTGGTAATGAAAATCCTGAAGACCATATTCTTTTTTTCACTGATACCTGCTCAAGTGAAATGCTGCCTGTGCCCTGACCATCCAGTGTTGGGATGCCAGCAGCTAGTGCCGTGCCTCAGAATACCCATGGCAGTTGTGAAAAAAGTAGGTTTTATCCATCTATAAATTACCCACAGTATGATAGTCCTTTCACTCATGGACCTCAAGGTTTTCCTGTAAAAGCAAGTGAAAAAACACAGGAAGAAAACTAAAACTCAAGAATTTTCAACTGCTGAAATAGTCTTCTCTTGACGCTTACCATGGACACCTAAATCTGCCTTCTTAATTAGTGAGACATTTAAAAAAAAAAAAATAAAATATATATATATATGTAATGACACATGATATTCACCTATCCTTTGATGACAGGACATCAGACCAGCTGAGGTAGGCAGTGAGCTGTGAGGTAGAGCCTGCCAATGTGTTGATTCTATTTCCAGACACTCTGCCTCTACCAAGAAGTCCGTTAACTGTTGTGCATGCTTTGGCTATAGCAGATTAAGCATTACAAGCTTATTTAGTTAACAAGACTGATTGTTTTTATCTTTTGGTAGAGCAAAAAAAAGTCCTCCTGTTTATTCTTTTGAGAATTGCTTTCTTACTGAAATGCTGAGTTTCCGTTGATTTTGTCATAGCTGCACTCAGCGTAAACAGGAAACATTTGCACTTTGGATCAGGCTATCATATGACAGTAGAAGATATTTCAGTGGGAGAATTTTGGAGATGTCTGAATGCTCTGCTGTTTTATGATGGTACTAGGGGGAAGACGCAAGGAGGTTGTGAAAGGAGTGAAGCAGGTTTGGTTTGAGCAGTATAATGGCCTCTGGTAGGCACTTCAACAGTGAAACTTGTGCAAAGTATTTGAAATTGTTATTATCATTGAAGACCTATAAAAAACATATGCAGCTGGAGAGAAGAGGACATGTAAAGGTATTCAAAGCTAGCTGATTGAATTGGTTGGTGAGCAGCATATTTCTCTCAGAGGGCCTTGTATGTTAAACTAGTCAAACATTATCAGCTGTGCATTAGAGCAATAATAATGAAGCTGAAGAAGAGTGCAGCTCTAGCTTGTTTGTGGTTTTGTGTCACTGAAGACAGCGATGATCATAGCAACACATAAAACAGTCTTTAATTTTAAATTAGTCAAAAAAAAATTCTCATTAAAAGGAGATATTGTTGATTTTCTGTTAGGTTCCAAGTTCTTGAAGTGGCAAAATGTGAAATGATGGCTCTAGAGCTTGTTTAGATAAACAGGCCTTGCTTTGCAGGGACAGGTCCCCAGTGCTGTTGCCTTAGTGAAATCTGATCATCTTGAGAAACTCTTCCAGATATTGCAGTAAAAAGGTGCTAAAATATATATTTATTAATGCCTTTAGAAAAATATTAGATTCACATTTCATATGCCATTTTCTCATTCACATCTGAATCACACCAGTTCTCTGAAATGTTCAGAAAATAAGTATTAGGCCATTAGTTATTTTTGCAATTCCTTATATTTTTTTAAATAAGGAATTCCTAAAATTTTAACTTCTTCATTCAGGCTGGTCTTCATCCCTAATATATAGCACTTTAAAAAAGATAAATCAAAAAACTATCCATTTCAGAAGAGTATTCCAGAAGACCAGGACTCCAATTTCTTTTTATTTTTTGAATCTTTTTAGGAAGATGGTCTTTAACCACGGCAATCTCAAAAATATTGGTGGCCACCTGAAGTCAGGGATTTTAATTCTGCAAGATACCAAACCTGCTATCTACAGTTAGGGTGTAGATGATAGTCAAATTTCCCCTGGAAATTTCCTTTGTAAATAGAGTAAAAGCTGGGATATACTCAGATTGTGTTGTCATAACTCTTGACAGATAGTGCTTTGAGTAGTCACCACTATAGTATGCTTTGGAAAACCTGCAAGTTTGTTTCACCACTGCAAAATATTAGCAAAGTTGTAATAAATTATCAACACTACTTTTCATAAAATATGAAAGGTGCTTCAGATTTCTGCTGACACACAACGAGAGCTAATCTGCACGTAAAGAGATTATGATTTGCTGGGCATATGAGTAGAAGGACTTTTTTTCATTCCTAGCTGATAACTGTTCTGTTCCAGATTCCCTTAAAATGAACTGGGCAGAAATGTTATCATTCTTGAGTCTTACTGAGGTACATTTGAGTTCCATTGTAATAATGACCAAATTAAGCTTCTCTATATCAAGGCTGAGAGTGGATTTCCTGAACAAAAAGAGATAAAAATAGTTTCAAATCAGGACAAGCATTTGCTTACTCTTTCCAGAGCCAGGTGAAATATAAACCTTAGAAGGTCCAGAACCAAGAATGGAAAACCTGCAAATGACTTTATCACAGGAAAATGTTTAGTAATGTTAAATTATTAAAAAAAAAAAAATTATTTTAGGAAGTTATAGGGTCAAAAATAGAATTTTCATCAGGTCAGAATATCAAAGCATATTTTTAAAATAACTTTGACATATTAGTGTTTTTATTGCACATAGCACAGTAATGGCTTGCTGCCAGTCAGACACATTCTGCTTGCTTTATTTACACACTGAGGTCAATGAGATTCCAAAGCAGGATTACTCATTTGTCCCTAACAAATTTAGATTTGCCAGTGACATGACCTATGTTGTCAGCAGGATTGTCTTAAACCAAAGATCCTGAGCCTGTGCTACATGATTTAAAGGGGTTGCTCCTAGAATGGTGATAATAGCATCGTTGGTAGACCTAAACTCTTCAGTTTGTTTAAAGAGAAACAGTTATTAAGACAATGTTGTGTTATAACGGTAATATTGCTAACAGCATGTAATAACATTGGCATTTTAATGACCTTTCCATTTCTGGAACCCTGACTCATGGTTATGAATGGTCAAGCATCTCGCGTTGTCTGAGTGTGGTGCCAAGCTGCAAGCTCAGAGTGACTTTGAATCCTTTGGTGATTGTTTTCTGTTTGTCTTTTTGACATGGGTAACCTTTGTTCCAAGATTAGTCAGCACACGATAGGAAATACAAATTTTAGATCACTTTCATAATTCTCAGTCCTGGGGTTTGTAATTCCCTCACCCCTGGGTTAGGCGTTAAGGCCACAAGAACTGGCATTTATGCTGTTTATATCTGCATACCATAAATGTTATGTTTTAAAATGTTTTCTTTTCGCTATTTACCCACGGAAGGTACGTTGCTTCCTGTTCAGTGCTGGGTTAACATAAAATGTATATTAGCCTGAAAGAGATAAATTACTTAATGTAATTTTGTAGCTACAGTCTTTGTCATACTCAGAGGCTTGTTATTTACCCATCCAATTGTATAACCAATTGTTCCCATAAACCTCAGCGGTTAAGAATAAGGTTTCCATGGTAATCTTAGATTTTGTAAATGCTTATTATTCCTCTAAATGGATAGCTTAAATAAATAAGTTATCAGCTCTCTTGTAGCCAGAATATACTTTATTGGTATAAAAAGCAGAAATACACCTCTGTTATAAAAATAGACGAGTTTGTTCAGCCATAATAAGTTCCCAATCTGCAGAATCATGACCCTACTGATAGTGTTAACAAAAGCTCGCTCCCTAATTATCTGCACTGCTTTCAGCTGCTGTTTCCCTCCTAAACTCAATTATAATTCTAATAGCAGCTGTGCTGCCATTGTTTGTTGCAATTCACGTTAAAGAAGTTTGATTGGATGTCATTGGTCTTTTTGACTAAATGTGCAAGGTTCAAAGTATCCACTGCCACTAATAGCCCTCATCTTTTCTCAAGATTATACTAATTATTTACATAATTATATATTATACATTATAGAGCTATTATGTATTATTTCTAAATGATAGCTCCCCATCAAAGATGTTGAACAAAAGAATATATATAGTTTTATTGTCCTTACACATATTTCAGTGTTGGTGAAGATATGCTTATGATTACTTTCTGTTTCTCTGTTAGCCAGTGATGGAAGTATCCTTCCAGTACACTGGAAATTTATTAGAGCTTTCAGGAGTCTCTATTGCTTTCAATTATAACTCTTCATTTCTTGTTTCTTCTGTACGTCTGTGTTTGCAATGGGTTCAATAAGCAAATACTTTTAGAGGAACAAAAATGTCCTCGGATGTCCTTCAAGTTCTGTTGTCCTGTTGTATGACAGAGCTTAGTTTCATGATTTAATGTAATAATTACAACAGCTGGTAGAAATACACTTCATGAGTGCCACTTCCATAATTGTAAAATGCCAGCTCATCTCTAGTGTAATACAAGAATTTAGATGATAGAATATTTCAGGTCATTTATAGAAGAGTAGACAAAAATAAATGAAGAAATTGTTGCAGGTCTTGGATTTTGGATAGGATTGCATGCGTGGAGATAGTTTTATTGACTTTATGCCACTACTACAAATACAAATTTATTTCAGGATAACTCGTATAAGTCAAGGAAAATAAAGCAGTAAAAAAAAAAAAAAAGATTAATTACATCTTTGATTATTTTAAGAAAAGGCTATATGTTCAGATACAGGACTGCTTTTCTCTGATGCGTATAGGTGAAATGAAGTGACTTGAAGTGGCAGTTTTATCCTGAGGACTGTGGAAGACTAAAGTTTGGTTTGGGCACATCTAAAACAAAGGCAAGGCCAAGAGTTCTGCTTTCTTATAATGGAAATAATAATGGTCACCTCCATTTATGCAGGGCATCAAAAGGCTTGGTGCCTGTTGCAAACTCCCAAGTATCAGTGCATTAAATCATGAGGGCAGTTTTGCACTTCTTTTCTGTTTGTTCTTTCTAATGTCTTAAATGTTACCAAAAAAAACCTGCCCAACAACTCCACAAAGCATTAGAAGAACCCTGCTGGAGTTGCAAAGTCAATAAATAAAATAAAAAGTCAACATCAGCTGCACTGCATATGCAGATTGGCCTCTGTGTATATACATAGAGTAATGGTCTTCAGTTGCACAATCATGTACATATTTGTGAGAAATTGCTTCCCCATTCAGTACAAGAGATTCAGAGTTTATGGTGAAAGTGATTGCAGTCAAGACTCCTCCATTTTTTGCAGAAGCTGGAAGATATGTAGCAAATGATGATGAGAATTGCAGGGAGAGAACGGTTACATTGAGTATTTGAAAATTGCCCACAGCAGCTCCACAGAGCTTCTTTTTGCTGATAGTTCCATTTATTGAAAAGTGTTTGCAGAGGTGTTCAGTATTTTTGGATGCCTGACTTGGGATCTTGATGACTGATATGCAGAAATGCTGAGGATTCAGATCTACGGCCGATGTTTAGATTTCTGCTGCAGCTTGAAGCTTGTGTTTAAATCAAGCAAAATGTTAGTAGAATGCCAAACACCCTGGAGATGCTATTCAAGATGTCTGAGAGTGGGAACCCACCATTCATGGATACCCTCATCCTTAATCTGTTTTGGTCAGATTTTAAAATGTTATTTGCATGACTAATGACGGGCAGAGTCTCACAGAAGAAATTTCAAAAGCACCTTCATGCATTTTTTGGTACCTACTTAGCTGTGAAAAATCTGATCCTATGTGCCTTAGCTCCTAAGCGGTAAAACATCCATAATAAAACCTATTCCTCCCTGAGGTTGTTACAAAGGTAAATTTGATAATGTCTCTGAACATCTGATACTCTCATGATGGGTCCCATGAAGAAGCTCATGAGGAGATGCCTAATTCCATCTTCATCTCAGAGCATGAGCACTGTATGGTAATCAAATCTGGGGATAGCAGGATAGCACACCGAAAAAGGAGAAAATAAAATACCAAATAGCTACTCATAAGGTGAGCACTGTCAGCTTGGCGCAGTGAAGGACACAGGGCTCATGTGGATCGTGAAATTAAGGATCTTATCATAGTGCACATGCAAAAGGGATTCTAATGCTTGAGTAATACTTGACTTTGCAACCTTAGTAACAACGTTCTTTTGTATGGAATATTCTATAAAGTTCTGGTTGACAGTCATTTGGGAAGATACATATATCTATCTTATAGCTCTGCCCCGTGTTATTAATAGAGTCTTCCTAAAGCAGAGGCAATACAAGCTCTATTGCACTTCAGGCTGTCATATGTCTATATTAGGGGAGTGATGAATGCACTTTTTCTTTTTTTCAGAGCTGGCTACCAAATACTTGCAATTGAAATCCTCTAGAAAACAATTATGAATCTGGATAATGAGACAAGTCTGCCATATTGATGAAAATAAATGTAAAGTTTATTCTAACAGAGCTTCAGAAGCACAATCCATTTAAAGGAGTATTATCTATCTGTTCCAACTATCTCATTGTATGGAATATGAAAATGTATTTTAGAGTTATATGTGGCATTTCACACAGAATCCAAACTTTAATCATAGTCGAAGATTAAAGAATACTTTAATAAGAAAAAAAAATCCACATTTCTAATGGTAAATCTATATGCACACATTCTCTTTTCTTTTTTTACTGGGTTCTTGGTATCTCTGCTGATCTGAAGCTCTGTCCTGGAGTTGGAAAATTCTGTAAATTTCATTAGATTCCTGTTCCAATATTATCAGGTAATGATTTTTTGGAGTCCTTCATCCTGAATGTTTTTCTAAATACTTACAGCAGGCAACCGATGTGTGGGATTCATGGTCATTTTAGTGCTATTTCTGCTGAAGGTAACAGAAGTGAAGTCTTCAAAATTAATTATAACAGCTAGAGAAATTCTGAAGAGCAGTAAGAAATAATGCAAGTAAAACATGCTGCTGTGACTCTGACAGTCAGGTGATACAGACCTGATTCCAGCAGTAGAAAGCATTTCTGTTTTGTAAAGTTACAGAGCAACTGCTCTAGTCCTTGCAAGGAGAACACTCACTCACTGCTTGTGGAATGGGGTAAAAGATGTTAAATTAGCAGCAGTATAAATCTGCCTAGTTGAATTTGCACTTCTTAATAGTTTAGTAAGGTATCTGTGTTCCTTCTGGTTTGGGACCTTGCTTATGCCTGGGATGGTCTGCCTCAGTGGCTTATAATAAGCACAAGAATGTTTTTTGCTCTGTCATTTTACAAAAGGTACTCCCTATACACTTTTTTTTTCTACCATTAAATATCAGCAGAGCAAGAGTTCGGATCTGAGTCTCTAGTTCAGACTGAGTGCCCCCATTTAGATTTTCCCTGTGGCATAGACAGGAAGCTATGACACTCCAGAAAACAGGGTATGGGTAACAAAGAAGCAAAAGTAAAAAGGTTTGTCTGTTCATAAAATTTTATGTATGTTCTTATAAAGAAGGAGCTTAAAAAATGAAGACAGTTCATCTGGTAGATTGTTTGAAAAAACATCTTGGTTAAACACACATGGAACAAACACAGGTTTGTTAAAATGTAGAAAATAATTTATTTTCTGGAACTTTATGATGTATTCTGGAAAAGATGAACTCATTTTTTATCCAAGTACTTTAGGGATAAATTGAACAGAGAATCTTTTTTTGTACTCTTTCCTGGTAAACCTGTCTCTTCTGTGTGTGGCTATGTTTGCTGGATTCTAGTTCCCATGTCCTGTGGGAACAAAGAGGAATATATTTTTATTGTTTGATTTACAACATGAGAAGCTTCTTGTAACTGGCAGGGAAATGACCTTCTTAAACCACCGCAAATCAAAACCTGGCAATTGGTTCATAAACTGTTTTTATAGCTGATGAGACTGTAGAGCTAATCCCTATATGGGAATATTCACATTCAAGTGT
Source organism: Ceryle rudis (assembly GCA_033439905.1). NCBI lineage: Eukaryota > Metazoa > Chordata > Aves > Coraciiformes > Cerylidae > Ceryle > Ceryle rudis. Next base: position 17,933 of record JAAGNO010010009.1, on the reverse strand, counting down.
GATAGATCTATATTCCATCTTCTGTTACATGTTGTAAGTC
>JAAGNO010010009.1:0-14140 GCA_033439905.1 Ceryle rudis | reverse complement strand
TGTGGCCTCAGGCTTCAGTAAAACTAGCTGCTCATGCTAAGCAAGTTACTCATGCTAATCAAAGTAAAACAAGTTTCAATTCAACCTAATTTTAAGCAATTACAGAATTTATTATAATATTCTATAAGTAAATTATTTTAATGCCCAACACTGATGTATACTTTCCAAAAACTGGGTTAGTTAACCTATTGGATTTCCATAGGATGAGATAAAATCCTTAGTTTTCGGTAGTTTCCAAGACAAAACCTACTAATTCAGCAACGGACCATCACACTTATCCTGTAATGACTTTGCTGTGTATGTTAATATTAAGAAGGGTATGTTCAGTTGCTATCTCTCTGAAGTTTCAAATTCAGGGGCAGAGCTGTTTTTCTGCCACTTTTGCCTCAGAGTAATAGGCAGAGGAACTCCACATTTACATGCAAATGAAGCAGGATGTGCAGAAAGTATCCACGGTGTGTGTGCTGAAGAAAGGAGGTGAAAAGGATGAAGAGAGAAGGAAGCCTCTCTGGGTTGTGATAGCATTGAGGGTACAGTGCTACTGCAAAGTCTAAAATACACTTTGTGTGTCTCAGGGCATGATTACACTGAGGAAGAGATGATGACTGCAGTCAGGGATTGTGTGAGCAGGAAAGAGGTTTTCCTTGTTAAAAAGGAAAGAGGTTTCCTTGTAAAAGGCCTAGGGTCAGAGAAAATATCAGACTAAAGTCTGTATGGGAAATGGTCCATGATATGCTCTTCTTAATGCCCTTTGCCTTTACTTTGGCACGTAATAGCAGCCAAACTGTATGTTAGAAACCTCAGGCCAAAACCTTGTTGGTTGATCCCACACCTTCATGGGAACTTCCTGCAGTTCATTGAGGCTCTAAACCTCTTTCTAGGATGTTGGCCCAAAGACAGCACTCTGTAAATTGCATAAAATTGGGGAATTTAAAGATACTGAAACACAAGCATCTATCTCTGCAAGCATAGGTTATTTTTCCATTGTGTATATAAATCAGAAAACTGGTGGAAGGAAGGAGTAAGTGTCAGAGGAGGGTGGGAGCCATCCCTTGTCTGGACCACATTCAGTATTGCATTCAGATGAAAAGAGCACTGGATTGAAATTAAGGCTCATCCTTGAAGTGCTAAAACAGTCCCATTCTCCTATCACTTTTCAAAAGTGTCCTCACTAAAGCTGCTATGCTGAAGAAATTATCATTCAAAAAATATCTCTATCTTACATAAACTTTAAATTGCAGGGTCTGTTTTTAAACTAATTTTTCATGACTGTATTTTCATGAGTGATAATTCACTAGTCTAACAGCTCTAAACCTCCGATTGAAAATGAAATGTAAAAGGATTTTTTAATCTGCCGATATAACAGGTCCTTTTAAGGCAAACATACAAAGGTTCTTCTCTGTATCAGATGTACCATTAGCATTGTCTTTAACTGTTCTTGAACTGCTACTATGATATGCTGAATTATACTTTCTTTGGGCCAGATCCCTGTCTGCTGGAAATACTCATAAATTCATTGATGTTAATGCAGCAAGGCTGGTATACAACACTGGTGGACAGGTGACATTTTTGTGACATTATTGGAGTGCCAGGACTTGAGGTATTTAAATACTCTCCTCATGCTAGTCAGTATTCTAGATAATGGCTTTTCATTTAAAATGCTTATTCAGATATTTGATGGCATATTGGTCTGTCAGATTTTGATTATAATATAGACAAGAATAGTGGAGGAGATGAAAATAGATCTTCAAATGAGATTATGATGTATATAAGATCTACTTCTGGAAGGCTTTCGAGTTTTTTTGCTCAGTGACCAGAGTATTGTATCTTCTTGAGTTACAGCAGTTATTAAACTAGTTGACAAGAGAGATGCAGTAGTTACCTTGAAAAGAGATTAATCTGTTGAAGGAGGACTTTCTGTAGCTCAGAAACTCCTCTTCCAATAAGCATTTTAGCTCTGGATAGCCCTGGAAATTTATTGTATGCTCCACCATTAATACTCATAAACACTACAAGATTCATACATCTTTTTTTTTTTGTTGTTTTTTTTTTGCTTACTGTGTCTCTTTCTGTGACTTCTGCAACGCACTGAGCTTTCAGCAGGTAACTGTGAAGCAGTGAACACCCACTTACCAACTCATCCGTAGGCAGGGCTTTTACTGTTTGTTAAAAATCTAAGCCAAGATAAATAATCCTTCAACTGTGATTGTATTTAATTCAGAAGTGGAAGTTCCCATAGGAATACATTTACACCATATATGTAAATTGGAATTTCTGGTGCAGTGTACCGTTAATTTCTAATCTAAGTATAAAAATTATATGTATGCTTAAATAAGCAGGAATTCAGCTTTTAAACTTTTTGAAATACATTTTTTTTTTCTTATCATTGATATACAAGGCATGTTTTCATAACACTTCTGCACTTATATCAACTATTATTGCTCCTACATTACCGGTGAGTAGTGTGCTAACATCTCTTTTAAGGATGAGTAATCTTCACTGTGACTAGAAAATGGAAGATAATACTAATTTTTCCCTTGAAAAATGACTATTTGAAAATGCATCTTCCTACTCAATTTATTTGCCAGCTCTTGTATTCAGATTGCTTTACCGATTAAGAGTTGGGAATGTTTAATTCACATTGAATTCTGTTGCTGTGGTAAGTTTTCAAACATTTCAACTTTCCATATATCCCAGTCTTGATATTTGAAAATGGAACAGTATTTCAAATTCACTTTTCTGAAGTGCATTTAGGTGAAGGCATGTTTTCCTTATTTAAATAATGTCATGGGTGATTGATCAGTACTTTTATTTTGCTGTGTGATCAATTTGAAATAAATACTAACCTATATAAGACTACAAATGATTATATGGAGTGAGCTTTTCTCTCTTAGGTTTGTGGTAAAACATTTCCTTTTGATAGTTAAAGGAAGGGCACAATTTTTACTTTATCTATTTCAAAAGACTTGTTCCTCTATAGAACCAGGACACTGGGGAGGTTGCTGCAAACTAAGACTTTTTTTTCAATGTTTTAATGCAACAAAGAAGCAATACCACAAAAATGCAATGTGCTTGCTGGAAATATATACCTTGAAGTTATCAATATTGATAGTACAGAAATGAGCTTAGTGTGGTTAATTGAGATGGAGAAATAAGGTTGCAAAAGGTTCTTGAAGAGAAGCTTTTCCTTGAGAAACTACTTGGGAAACCCCCTGTCTACTACAACAGCCTCTGGACATCAATGGAAATGTTCAGTGGTGATGTAGATCAGTCCCTTGTGACACGCTGGTGTATGCCCACAGCAGTCTGTTTACTCATGACTACTATCTCACGGGTGTCAAGAATCTCTGCCAGGGATGGTTTCCTGGCAATATTCAGAACAGACACAATTCCATCAACTTTTCATTTCACTGCTAGACTAAACTGTGATAAGGAGGCCCTGAAAGTTCTGTGTCCTACTGATTAGGAGAAAAGCCCTAAAAGTACCACGATCTACTGATTAGGAGAACTGTACTAGCTTTTGGTTTATAGTGTATGTGAGAAGAAGATTTGTAAATAGGGACTCAGCAATTCCATGGGGAAATAAATAAGCAGAGAGGATGCAATGTAAACTGGAAAGCTGAAGCGCTCATACTTCAAGGGGTAGAGTGATTATTCTACTACCTGAGCAAGAGAGGATATGGCAGGTGTTTAAATGTCTATATGTAGTGCATAGAAGCTCTTCCTTTTAGCTCTGATATGATTTTTCCCAGTTTAATTTACATGGTATAGCTTTGAAAAGTAAAAGAGAAGATATTGAAGAGCTATCATGGCAAGCTTTTCATATGGTGTCAGTTTGGGATAAAGGAATAAAAAGTTCTAATAATATCTTTCAAGCATTAATCTCTGCAAGATGTCGTGAAGACCAGAATTAGAGCAATATGTGGTCTTTGCCATCTTTGACTGTTGTGACTCAAAGACACTTTTGATCACTTAAAAAGAAAATTCAACACTTAAAAAGCGCGCAAACCAGTAGAATTTCCACAACAATCCAATTCCCCATTTACATCCCAACAGGGTCAATTTTCAATGCATTTCACATAAGAAAAAATACACTGTTCTCACGATTGTTTGTGTGTGTCGCTCTCCATACCCCATGCTGTAAATATACCCCACAGTGTCAGATCCATGCTGTGACCAACAATATATGCCCAGTGGGCTAGGCTAGCAATATCTACTCTATGTTTATGTTTTTTCCTCTGCGTTTTTGCAAAGCTGCTTCTTCCTCTGTCTTAGCCTGGCAGTATGGCTTGCTATAGTTCGGGGGATTGTAAAGCTGTCTGTAAAAAGCATATTGGAATGCAGCATTTGGACTCACAAATGAAAGCTCAGGCTCTCTACTGCAAGGCCTTTATTTTCTAAATGTTTGCAGTGTGTGCAGCAGGACAGAAAAGCTGCACATTCACGTGGCTGTTTGTAGAACTCATAGATAATGCAGTGGCATCTTAGTGCCTCACTTAAGGTGAGAAAACTTTTACTGTGTGGCATTTTGCATTAGAGCACACCTTAGCTTCCTGAGCTGTGTTGGATATCAAAGGAAAATGAAGTAAAATTCAGCCTAAAAGTCCTTTTAAAATATTGGAAATGACAGCTTGAGTGCTCAGAAAGTAAGAATTTTATTTCACAAGAAGTGAAAAATAGTGTTTGAAATTTCTGTCGAAGGCAGCAAAATGGAGATGTCACATCCCTTCTAGTCCTGTTTTCATATGGTTCTGTAAATGTGGCACTCGGGTTGGTAATAATTTAGCAATGAATATATCCAATAATTTGAGAACAGTCAACCCTTGTCTAATTTTGTGTTTAAGAGGTTCTTGGAGTGGCTGCAGTTTTCTATCATTTCATCCATCACATTGCAAAGTTGGAGTTTGAAGTCTGACCTGTATGCATGTTTTTGACTAGTCAATTAAAGCTCACAGCTCTATTTCTGTTTCCTGATTTGATTAACTGAACCTCGTGAAACACAAGTAATGGAGCATGAAGACTTCCTATTGACTTTCAAATAGGCTTTGCATTACTCAAGCCCGTTCATCTGAAAGGTTGCTCAAAAGATGCAGAGACACGCCCAAGGTACAATTACAGAAAAAATGGCACTAAGAACTCAAATTATTCAGGGCATGTATTCAGTGCCAAACCTGAACCATTCTGAAGTGTTGTAGCATTATCTAGAATTCTACAAATACAGATGTAGGATAATTTCTAAACTTTACTACATCTATTTGACTAAACTGATATTTCTTAAAAGGAAAGCATAATTCATTGCAACATGTGAGGCCTAATATTAGTGAACCATTTCTTTATTGGTTTTTGAAAACAGAACAGAACATAATGCATCTGCTAAAACCAAACTTTCCAAAAGACTTCAGTAATGAGAAGTTTAGAGAACTGTATTACATATGTACATACATACTTGCTTTTACGTATAAATATATAACATATGGACATTATACATATATAATTTCTATTTATTTTATCACATCAAATTGTTTAAGGAAAGTGCAGCTACTGGTTTTTGAAATATTTTTATTTTTGACTGCAATAGTCGACATCCTTTTTTCAGCATCCTCTGAGTGAAAGACGTCAGTATTCTTCAGTGATATTCTGTTTGAAAATCTCCTTCATTGTATTTAAAACAAAAATTTCAAATCCTTCAAAACAGAAGAGAAAAATTTTAATCTAGCTGTCACTTTTTTAAAGTTCTACTTAACTGAAGTATCATTATTTCTTTGTGAACCAACAAAAAATTTAAATATTTCAAAGATAACAGCTAAAAATATTTTTATGTTCCTTTCCTAATTGTAGTTTATTACTGGGTTGTCATTTGCTGCTTGTCATGAAGCAAGCTATAGTCCTTTCTAAGGAATGGTCATCAAATAGTATCATAAAGAGATCTTTTTTCAAATTTGCAAATACGTGATTAAGTGGAGTTACTTATCAACCTGTTGGGTCAAGAACATGAAACCTAATTGAAATCCAGAGTCAAGTTAGCCTTTGTTAGAGAGTTTATCAAATCAAAGTATCTTACAAGTCTGCAAGGATCTTACAAAAAGATCGTAAAGATTTCCAGTATGAATCTAGCTGGAATTCTGCCCGTGAATTAGGGATTTAGAGTTCTGAGAAACACTGTTGATGAACAAGAAATATTTGACCTGCTCTGTAAAAACTCTGTAGGTAATTTGTGTCCCAACAGTTACATGCAGAATTCCGTGCTATAAAAAAAGAGAAGTGAAAATAATTTTTGCTTGCAAAATGAACTAGAATGCTGGAAAGCCAGTCCATTCATTAGAAATGCTAGCAAAATATGTGGGGTTTGTTACGGTTCTTGCCTACCATTTGAGAACTCCCTTGAATAAGGATTTCATAGTTCCTATAGAATAGTAGAATGCATGCAGTTCTTTATGAAGAACTGCTAGAGCAGGGAGACCATGTTATCCTTTAGTGCCTATATTAAAACACTACATACAAAAGGAAAATTTAAGTTTCAGCTTTTGTGGTTACTGGTATATATGTGCAATCAGCAAATCAACTGATTTGCTGACATTTTTCTCAGTTCAGAGTGGGCAACAGAAGAAAATTCTGAGCAAATTCCAAAAGGCAGTCAGGTTTGACTTTACTGGTCGCATCAAAGCCTTGACTTCAGAGGACCATAACTGCTTCCGAGAAATTGCTGCACTGTGTTATATCTATAGCAAATATACAAAGACATACAATTTTAATAACTTAAAAGCTTTGGAATGCCACAGCAAAAAGAGCTGTGTTTCAAAATTCTGTTGGGAATGATACAAGTGTAACCTTGAAGTCAGATCCAAACTGCAGTAGTACAGTTAAGGGACATGATACTCAGAATGGTGAAGCTCTAAGCAAGACAGGGTTTCAAAATAGCAATTGTTTTTTTAACATCACATTTACCACCTACCCTTCCCAGATAGACATCCATTAATAGCTTAGTGTCTTCCTCATAATTTTAAGAAAAATGAGGCTAGCGTGTGTGTGTGTGTGAGGGGTGAAGGTCATTGTGCTAGAGGGGCTTTTTATTTTTAAAAACACTTTTTCAATTAACCAAACACAAATGTAGTTTCATGTGTACAGTCAAGAAATTTGGTACTGTCACATCTGCAATTCATACTCACAGTCCTTAGAATGTGAAGTTCATTGGCAAGATTGATTTCTAAACCCCTAAGAGTGAGTTATATTTTACAAAAGTAGAAATTCTCTAGATCTTACTTTCTTGGTTCTTGAAATGTATTTAGTCTTTATTACCATGTGCCTGTTTATATTCTTTTTGCCTAATCTAACTAGTTAGTGGACTAGTTTTCACAAATACATTTATGTTTTTTTCTGTAAAGTATTAAAATTAAACTGTTTACAAATATGCAAAATATTTCATGAATGTATTGCCAATCTTTGAAGTCAGTATAAACTACATGCTTTATAATCCTGCTTGCATTTGCTTGGGATACTATGGGCAAAACATTGCTTACCTCTATTTCATTTGATGCCAATGGAAAATTTGAATGTAACGGGAAGCAGGTTGCTGAGTATCTTCTGTGGCCCAGGCATTCCACTTTCTAGTATTTATAACTGCTCTCAGGGTTTCAATCACAAGAAGAAATGATGAATCTGTTGCTTAGCAAACTCCTTCCTTTATTAGCAAGAAAGACATTTCAGAAGATATGATTCAAATTAAGAAATTGGAACCAATGATTTTAGTGCTCTGATTGTTTGAGTTCCTGATGACAGCTGAATACTGGCTGGTGAGTATGATAAATTATCCACAGAGACATAAGAAGCTGCATACCTGCATTTATTTTCATTGCTAGGTCCCATAAAACCAGGCTCTGGTATTAATAGACTCACAGATCGATAAAATATTGACAATGTTATGAGAAAGTGCTAAGCATCAATAAGAAGACAGTTTCTAGTTGAACTACTAGTAAAATACAAATGCATTCATTTCAGGACATGTTTTCCCCCCAGAGTCACTGTTACTGGTCTCATTCCTGTATCTGATTTGTTCTCTTGAATAGTCTCCAGTGGACACCATATTTAATATAAATGTTTCCAGTCCTGGGTAATCTACTGGAGTTAATAATGTAGTGGCAAAGTTTTAATATTCGTTAATCTGTTTTCAGTTGGTTATCCTGAAAATAATGTCTGCTTGCCTTATTTGCAGCTCCAAGGACTATAGTGAACAGGTGGGGCATTTTCTTTCCAGGAAATGTCAGTTTGATGTCTGGAAGCAGATGTAGTTTTCCCCAACTCAGTGCGGGTCTATCCTCTAACTTAATAGGAGCTCTAAATAGCTGACAGGTGATAATACATCTAGTCAGCTTAAAAGCATATTCTGACTATACTGCCAGCTAGTAAATAGGAAAATTTTGCTTCTGCAATGGTAATCTTAACGTGATCACCTTTTAGAGCAAGAAATCATAGTTAAACTTTCTGATTAGTAAATCAAGTCAGCCACCTTCACTGATATATGTACTTGGTACAGCTACATGTATAGAAACAGTATTTTGTAAAATAGCTGATATATTGGTTATCTGATATTAAAAATCATTTTCAGGGAAGAAGAGATTATTTAAATCTCCATTGTAGGCACCTCTTAAATGAAGGAGGGTAAAGAATTCTGTAACTAATCTGACCTGTGATGTCAGCTTCAGAGCAAAGATCTAAGCCTAAACCAATAAGTAATTATTTTCTTCCAGAAACCCATTTTCACTTACTGAGCATTTTGAGTGGGCCAAGTGTGGCACCATGAGCACAGTTCTTACAGGCTGAAAGCTTTTTCTCCAGGCTCTGGTAGTCTTTTGGTGACTTCTGCAGTCATACTAATTCCAAACCTGAATTATTTAGTTCTTCTGAGAAAAGAGTGGGAGGAGATGAAGATGAGGGAAGGGGAGTTCAGATAGTAGGGTTTTTTTTTCACTCGCTCTCAATCCTACTGTCTCACTTCAGTCTCCCCTTGCCTGAAAGAGAACCATCTGTTTCTCTTACCTTCCAATTTTTCCCAGCAGTTGGTCCAGCATTTAGAAAGCAATAATTTCTTCTAGATACAATAATTTGTTCTCTGAGAGCTGCATTGCTGAGGATGCTTAGCTAGTACCCGACTTTGATTCCTGCTCCAGCTAATTCTTGCTGTATGTTACTGCAAAATGTGTACCCTAAACTGAGTATCTGATATCATGCTGAGAGGGCATCTAATGCCAGGTTAAGGTCAATTTCTGGTTTGGATCATAGCCCACTTAGAAAGCAGAAAATCCATTTTAGGATTACCAATACACATGGAAGCAAAGATTAAAATCTGAGGCAGTCGTTTGAGCTCCATTAATATGTAGAAGCAACAGCATAGCCATCAGCTTTCTGGAACAGAAAAGGTCCTCACATTCCAACTGCATGCAAGGCAGATGGGCTGTTTGGGTTAGCTAAAGGAAAGCCTGTGGGCACACAGGATGTAGAAGGTGTGAGAGCTGAGCTGTACTGTAGATGTGTTGACTTTCTTCAGAGATGGCAATCAGACATCCCCACCTGTCTCTGAGGCCAAAGCAGTTCTAATATGTAAAGAGGAAAATGGGATATTCACCTCTACGGAGGCAGTGCACTGATGTGGTGCATGTGGTGCACCAAAGTCTCATTCTTCTAGGGCTGCCCACAAGACTATCCTCAAAAGGAACTGTGTAATGGTCAAGATGATCTATGAGAAATGATACTCACCCTGTTTAGGGATCCTACATTTCCTCCTGAAATGCAATGGCTTTTGCTCTTTTTTTTCCACTTAGCAAAAAGGATGGGACCTGTATTCCCTTTGCCTTCCCTGATGTAACCTGGCAAGCTGAACTATAAGGATTTGGCCCCTTGTATGTTTGCAGTTGTGCAGAAATGTAAACTTGATTTTCATGAACTTGCTCTGTTCTGGAAATATCTCCAAAAAGAATATGCTCTTGAATATGGTAATATAGCTTAATATATTATAAGATATCAAATATGAAGGAAAAAATGTCTGCTCAGTTTGTGATACCTTGTTGTATACCCATTCTGGGTGAAAAAGATCCTAGAAATGCATTTTTGGATGTGCAAAGAACCAGAAGCCCTATGGAGCAAATATTTAAACGTCAGTCCTGCAAATATTCAATTAGATTCTTTTTGTTATCAGAAAATCCAAATGTATTTCACTGCATGGTGGGTAAATCATTTGCTAAACCCCACTTTTTTAGAGCAATAGTGATTTTTAGCTGCATAAAGTGATATTCTGAATAACTCACCAAATGGATGATTCTGTCAGTGGGCACCGTGTACTGCAGGAATGTAAACTCTGTCTGTAGATAACAGACAGACAGACTGACTGACCAACCAACTGACCAACTTTATTTGCTAAGCCTGAGATTCAAGGAAGAAAAATTACTGGCAAGTTAAAACCTCCTGAAAAACAAGATTTAAAATAGAAAGGATGACACAACTCTAACAATAGCATTGTGAATGGCGACATTGTCATTCTGAATGGAGATCTGCTTGAGTCAAATTGAATAACAATGCTCTTTTTCTTCATTAAGGCCATTAAAATCTGTAAGACTATGGGACCTGGATAGACATGAAGGTTTTAAAAAGCAATGAGGAGAGACTAATGCTCATTGCTGTGTACTTATTTGAAGAGCCCAATTAAGTAAAAGTTTGTTCTAATTTGTGCTCTCTGGAAAATCTAAACAGAAAAGCCTCATTTTTGCTCTTGCATCAGTCCCGAAAAAATCTCTACAATTTTTTCTTGGTATCACCATATAAATATTACAAATCCTTTCTGGAGTGCAAAGTTATTTTTACTATTTTAGCTGGAGATAAATGTTATTTGTGCATAACATCAAAATATAAGAATTCAGCAAGAGTTCCGTGCCTCACAATGCTGTTTCAATGGAATGTCTCTGGGAATACTGCAGTTTCCTATTGTTTATTGGAAGTGTTAATATTAGCATGAAATGTGATAAGAATTATTTAAGAACCTAATTGCATGCTCTCTGTTTGGCATTTGAATTTTGCATCTTTGGAATTTGTCTTTTCACAGTGCTTTATTTAGTTTCTATTAATACCCTGTAATTTTATAATTGTAGTGGGAGGCTAAGGAGAATATGGAACAAGGAAAGATTTGCATATTTCTTTGATACAGTAGTTTGTGATAGGCTCTGGCATTTTTTTTTTTTTTCAGACTGATCTTAAAAAGCAGTTTTGCTAAGGCTGGCATGAACACCACAGAGCATGGAGAGACCAGATAGGGAAGCTAGTCACCCTTTATTCCATTCATTTGTCATATGACTAAGGGAAGGTTGAATCAATCAATCAAAGCTCTGCAAAGCAGCATTAAGCAATGTAATTCTTCATTAAATCTTGCTCTAAATGTAGATGGCAGCCTGAAGAAAAGATCTTTTAAACTAAATCTTACCTTGAGAGCAGAAAAAAATGTAAAAATATTGCTTTTTCTTTTACCCTGAGACTATGCTAAAAAGCACATCTGAAAAAAAATCGTGGCTGTGACTTCATGTTTGAGTTTTTGCCTGTTAAAACATATTACTACAGGCCTCTGTTTTTTGCACTTGTAACCCGAGTAAGAAAATGGCATGCAAGAAAGAAATCTTCTGGAAAGATTGGCTAATGGCTATGTAAACAGCAAATGCTTGCCACATATGGGCATTCGGAGTTTTTACTGCAAAGGCTCAGTGACTACTGTGAACAGGGTAGAGCTCTGAAATGCGGCAGTGAGGCAGATCTTTCGGGTCAGGCTTGAAGTAGTTTGGCAGTGTCCTTACTGGAGGCTTTGGGACTTTTTATTCAGGACCTATGCAAAAAAAAAGGACAAAGCTGTACTGTGCTGCTTGGGTATTCTGTAAGGGCCTGGGGTCATGTGATTGCAGGGAACACATAGCCAACAAAACAGGGCTTAAGCAGAGTCACCTTGAGCATTTGCATGTAAGCAAGGAAGTGCCTGCAAGGCACCATTATGGGGAACCCCTTCCCCGACACTTTCTGGGAAATCCACATGCCAAGATGCCTCTCTGAAGTGCTAGCACGTGCAGGATGGGGGATTTGCATGATGAATTAGAGATCTGTGTGCAGACACACAGCTGTGGTCTTGTTGGGATGGTGGAGTTGTAGTGGGATGGCTCACAGGACGGGAGTGCTGCAACGAGGAAGTAGCTGGAGTGCATGGAGCTCTGCTTGGGGATGGGCAATGAGCCAACTGAGAGCTTATGGGATGGGAGACTGTAATTAATGGATGTCTGCTATAAGCTGCCTCATCAGGAAGAACAGGTAGGTGAGGCCTTCTGCAGAAGTAGCCTTGCATTCACAGACCCTAGACTTCATGTGGGATTTTAACCACTCCAATGTCTACTGGAGGGACAACACACCAGGGCAAAAGGATATTCTAGGAGGCCATTGATGACAATTTCTTGAAAAAAGTGATAGAGGAACCAGTGAGGGGAGGTCATCTGCTGGACTTCATACTTACAAACAAAGAAGGGCTTTCTGGGGATGTGAAGGATGCAAGCCTTGGTTGCAGTGGCTAAGAACTGGTGAAGTTTAGGAAGCAGAGAAGAGGGAGCAGAGGAAAAAAAAAAAAAGTATCACAACTCTGAACTTCAGAAAAGCAGACTTTGGCCCCTTCAGAGAACTGCTTGAAAGAGTCCTATGGGATAAGGCACTAGAGGAAAGGGCAGTCCAAGAAAGCTGGCTGCTATTCAAGAATCACCTCCTCCAAACTCAAGAGCAGTCTATCCCAAAGAGAAGAAAGTCAAGGGAACATGCCAGGAAGCCTGCATGGATGAGCAAGGATCTCCTGGCCAAATTCAAACATGAGAAAAAAATATAAAGAAGGTGGAAGCAGGGACAGGTAACATGGGAGGAATATAGACACGCTGTCCATATGCAGGGACACAGTGAGGAAAGACAAAGGCCACCTGGAGCTAGATCTGGTAAGGGATATCAAAGGCAACATGAGGGCTTCAGCAAGTACATAAATAGCAAAAGGAAGACTGGAGAAAAGATGGGCCTGCTGCTGAATGGGACAGACCTGGTGACATGGAACAGGCTGAGGTACCGAATGTGTTTTTTGTATCAGTCCTGACTAGCAAGAACAGCCTTCAGCCATGCAAGGCCCTGGTAATCAGGGGGAGAGTCTGGATCAAGGAAGACATACCCTTGGTGGAAGAGGATCAGGCATGGGAATACTTAAGCAAGCTGTGCATACATCAGTCCCTGGGCCCTGATGGGGTGCACCCACAAATGCTGAGGGAGTGTCTGATGTCACTGCAAGACCACTCTCAATTATCTTTGAATGATCATGGCAACCAGAAGAGGTTCCTGAGGTCTGGAGGAAAGCAAACAGCACTCCTCTTTTCAACAAGGACAAGAAGGTGGACCCAGGAAACTGCCGGCTGGCCACCTTACCTTGATTCCTGTGATGGTAACAGAATAAGAGGCAATGGGCACTATGTGAACATCCAGAAATGCTTCTTTACTGTGAGGGTGACTGAGCAGTGGCACAGGCTGCCCCAAGGGTTGTAGATTCTGCATGCTCGGAGGTAGTCAAAAGTCATCTGGACATGGTACTGGACAACCTGCTGAAGGTGGCCCTGCTTGAGCAGTGGGGCTGGACAAGATGAACTGCAGAGATCCTTTTCAACTTCAACCACTCTGTGAGGTGACAAGAAAAATGAAAAAGGTTTCAAAATACTGTAATGGTTCTGAAAGGACCGAGAAGAGAAGCTCTCGTGCTGCAAGTCTGCCCGGGGAAGGGAACCGCGGTGCAAAGGGACGGCACAAGGAGCTCTTTTGGGGGCTTTTCGCAGCCGGGAGAGCGGCTCGGCCGGGCCGGGGGCCAGCAGCGGGTGGGCGGCTGCTGGGGCGGCCCGGGCGGAGCAGCAGCACCGGCGGCACCTCTGAACGAGGCGTTAACGCGCCGAAGGGCTCTCGCCGACATCACCATTCCCCCCTCCCGTCACACAAGAGCCCTGCGGGAACCCGCTGAGCGAGCAAACGGCAAGCGGCGTCACCGGGTCCAACAGCCGCACGCCGGGTACCAGCTCCAGGGGGGTAAGTCCGCCCTGGGAAGGGGTAACCG